>CM070775.1:49431628-49719128 GCA_036346955.1 Dipus sagitta
AGGCAAAAGAAGAAGTTTCATTTAGTTTCAGGCAGGAAAAATTGAAGCCTTAGAACTGACCAGAGGTCTTTTTCATATTAAGTCATAGGGCTTTAGGTAAAAAGTACAAGTATATAACTGGAACAGTTCAATGGAATAATACGTCTCTTGTTCCATTTATCCAGAGTTCTATGAACTGCCGGGCACGGTGGTGCATGCCTTTAATCCTAGCACTTGGGTGGCCAAGGTCATGGTAGGAGGATTGCTGTGACTTCAAGACCAGCCTGAGACTACATAGTGAATTACAGGTAGCCTGGACTAGAGTGAGACCCTACCTCAAAAAAAACCAAAACCTGGGGCTGGAGAGATGGCTTAGCGGTTAAGCGCTTGCCTGTGAAGCCTAAGCACCCTGGTTCGAGGCTCGATTCCCCAGGACCCACGTTAGCCAGATGCACAAAGGGGGCGCATGCGTCTGGAGTTCGTTTGCAGTGGCTGGAAGCCCTGGCGCACCCATTCTCTCTCTCTGTCTCTATCTGCCTCTTCCTCTCTCTGTCTGTCACTCTCAAATAAATAAATAAAAACAAAAATAAAATAAAAAAATTAAAAAAATAAAACCAAAAACCCCGCCAAAGTTCTGTGTACCATTTATTTCAGAACCATCATGCATAATGGATATTTATTCAGTTGTCTTTGTGCATAATTTTTCTCTGCTTATTTATAAAACAAAGTCAAAATTTTACTGAGAAACGAAAAGTAGGAAAAACCCTTATTTTTATAAGCCTTCGTAAAAGCTACACTTTCTAGGCTACACTTTACTGAATGAAATCTGTTGTGTAACAAATGTAATTTAGGGGGGCTGGAGAGATGGCTTAGCGGTTAAACGCTTGCCTGTGAAGCCTAAGGACCCTGGTTCGAGGCTCGATTCCCCAGGACCCATGTAAGCCAGATGCACAGTGGTGCATGCATCTGGAGTTCGTTTGCAGTGGCTGGAGGCCCTGGCACGCCCATTCTTTCTCTCTCTCTCTCTCTGCCTGTCTGTCTGTCTGCTGCTCTCAAATAAATAAATTTAAATTTAAATTAAAAAATGTAATTTAAAGACTGGGCATGTGGCTCAGTTGGTAAAGTCCTTGCCTAGCTTTCAGTAAGCCCTGAGTTCATTTCCCAGCACCACATAAACACATAAAACTTGGCATGGTAGCACATGCCTGTAATAACAGCACTTGAGAGGTGGAGGGAGGAGGTGACATAGTAAGTTTGAAGGTAGCTTGAAAATGAAAACTTAAGTCTCAAATAGAGAATGTAACAAATTTTTAAAAAGTGTACTTTAGTTGTTGAGGAGATGTCTTAGTGGATAAAGTGTTTGCCAGGTAAACATAAAACCTGAGTTTAGATCCCCGTAACACATATAAAGCCAGATGCAGTAGCAAGTGTCATTAATCCCGGCTCTCCTATGGCAAGATGAGGGAGGGTATGGACACTGGAGAATTTCAGGTCAGTGAGTCAGCTATCCTGGAGAATACAGTAGCAAATGCCAAGAGACCCTGCCCCAAACAAGATGGAAGGTAAGGATTGACATCCAAAGTTGTTGTTTGATCAACATGCATGTATATGACACACCCACACTTATGGAATACACACACAAAACTTATGTAGAGGATTGAAGGTGCAGCTCAATAATAGAATACATCCTTGCATCTTAGAAGCTTTGTGTTCAATTCCTCAGCTCTAAAGAAGGAGAAAAAGTAATTTTGAAAATAAGTTCATGTTCATATTTCTGTTTCATTAACTTTATACATTTGTACTACTGTACTACTTTTCTAGGATAGTGATGAGGAAGATGAAGATGGTGAAAACATTGAGGCTACAAGCAGTGGAAAGGTCACCAGAAGTCCATCTCCAGTTCCTCAAGAAGAGCACAGTGAACCAGAGATGACTGAAGAAGAAAAAGAGTATCAAATGGTAAAACACTGAGTTTCTTACCGCATAAAAGCAATCATTTTGTTTATAACTGTTTATAATACTTTAGATTGGACATCTAAAACATTCAAATTTTAAGAATCTTGAAATAATTATGAACTATTTAATCATACTTATTTAGGCAAAGCATGTGTAAAGGCTTCAGATACCTCGCCCCAGTACCTTCCCACCCCTGTTGCAGTCAGGTTCACATTGCTGACAGAAAACACCCAACCAAGAGCAGCTTGTGGGAAAAAAGGTTTTAGTTTGGCTTACAGACTCAGGGGGAAGCTCCATGATGGCATAAGCAGAACCCTCTCTTGGCCAATATCAAGTGGACAACAGCAACAGGAAAGTGTGTCAAACACTGGCAAGAGGAGGCTGGTTATAACACCCATAAGCCCACCCCGAACAGTATCCTGCCTCCAGGAGGGTTTAACTTGCCATCAGCTGGGAACATGGCATTCAGAACACCTAAGTTTATTTGGGTGGGGGTAACACCTGAATCAAACCACCATAATCCCCTTTTAAAAGTTTAGATAATGGAGCCAGGTGTGGTGGTGCACGCCTTTAGTCCTGAAGCACTTGGGATGCAGCGATGGGAGGATCGCTATGAGTTCAAGGCCACCCTGAGAATTCATAGTGAATTCCAGGTCAGCCTGGGCTAGAGTGAGACCCTATCTTGAAAATCCCCCAAAAGAATAAAAATTTTAAAAAACAATTTAGATAATAGGCTGGAAAGGTGGCTTGGAGGTTAAAGGCACTTGCTTGCAAAGCTTGATGCCCTGGGTTCAGTTTCCCAGTACTCATGCAAAGCCAAATGCACAAAGTAGCTCATGTATCTGGAGTTCATTTGTGCTGGCAAGAAGCTCTAATGTGCCCATTCTCATATTCTCTCTCTCTCTCAAATAAATAAACAAATTTTATTTAAAAAATTTTTTTTTAGATAATACAGGGCTGGGGTGACGGCTCAGCAGTCAAAGGTGCTTGCTTGTAAAGCTTGATGGCCCAGGTTCAATTCTCCAGTACCAGCTTAAAGCCAGATGCACAACATGGCACATGCTTGTTCATCTGGAGCTTGTTTGCAGTGGCAAAAAGTCCTGGCATTCCCATACATTCTCTTTCTGTCTTAAATAAATATTTTTTAGAAATTAAAATAATGCACAAAGTTCAAAACCTCAACCTACTAAAGTATTGTTAATCTCATTTCATATAACAGTTAAATAATGTGTGACTGCATGAAACCCAGTAGAACACTTAATTGTTCTATAGGTTTTTGAAGTTCTTTTGTTTTTTCAAGTAGAAGTATTGAGAAAAATGAAAAGAATTCACTGAAGTATAAATCTGGAGAGCACTGGGATTGAACACAGTTAAACATGATTTCATTGCAAAAATTCTTTTTACTTATTTATTACAGAGAGACAGGGAGGGGGTGACAGAGAGAGAGTGAGGGTGACAGAGCCTCTAGCCACTGTAAATGAATTCCAGATACATGCACCACCATGTGCATCTGGCTTATGTGAGTTCTGGGGAGTTGAACCTAGGTCCTTAAGCTTAAGCAAGTGCCTCAACCTCTAAGCCATCTCTCCAGCATGTAAAAATTCTTAAAGCCTTTTTCCATCTACAAAGTATATTGTTACTTTGTAAAATTGGGTCTATAGTATACTGCATTTTCCATATTAAAAAGTAAGCCATCTTTGAAACACTGATTCAGTTAAGTGATCAGAGAAGCTGAGAGACCAAGTTCTCATTTCAATTAGTTGTTATAGTCAGGGCTAGTGTCCAGCTTATTCTCAAAACCACTTAAAATGTTAGGATATTGTTTTAGTTTGTTATATTTGTCAAGAATAAAAGGAACCTAGCCTTTGTTTTCTTATTTTCCCTCTCAGGTTTTTTTTTTTTTTGGTTTTTCGAGGTAGGGTCTCACTCTAGCCCAGGCTGACCTGGAATTCACTATGGAGTCTCAGGTGGCCTCGAACTCACGGCGATCCTCCTACCTCTGCCTCCCGAGTGCTGGGATTAAAGGCTTGCGCCACCACGCCCAGCTTTCCCTCTCAGGTTTTTAACCTAACCTTAAGAAACTAGTATTGGGGCTGGGGAGGTACATCAGTCAGTAAAGTACTTGCATTGTGAAGATGAGGACCTGAGTTCTATCTCCAGAATCCATGAAAAGAAGCCATGTGTGGTTGGCATGTGTTTGTAATCTCAGGATTGGGGAGGTGGAGATAGGCAGATCCCTGGCCAAGGTTTGCTATTCTAATCTAGCATACCTAGTGAATTTCAAGCCAGTGAGAGAGACTGTCTCCAAAAAGGTAGACAGTGCTTGTGAAATGGTACCTGATGCTATCCTGGTGCGCGCACATACACACACACCCCTGGCCTACACACACACATACCTATTATTATGTTTACTAATTTTGTTAAATGAAAGGATACTCCCTCCAACTTAAAATTTCTGTTACAGTTTATTTTTATTTGTGCGCACATGTGTATGTGTGTATGTTAGGTGCATGTATGCATGTGGATATCTGAGGAGTCTGCCTTTCATTTTGTTTGAGACAGGCTGTCTCTTATGGTCTGCTGACTAGCCGGCCTGAGAGCTTGAGAATTTTCAGTACTCTGCCTCCCATCCCCACAGGCACATTAGGATCACAGGCACCTTTGCTACTTGCATCTGGCTTTATGTGTCACTGGGGATCCCAACTCTGATCATCAGGCACAGACAACAAGCGTTTTTAAACACTGGGCTATCTCAAACTTTTAGTCTCTAGAATAACAATTCAATGTCTCACTATATAAATTTATAGCTTTTTGTTTTTCTGAAGACAAGGTCTTACTATGTAGCCATGGCTGGCCTTGAACTCACAGTCTTTTTATTTCCTCTTGAGTACTGAGGTTACATGTGTATACAACCACACCCAGGTAAATTGTATAGTTTTTGTTTGATACCTCGGATTATAACTTTTTTGAAGTTCAGATGTTTTAGATAAATTTTCAAGATACTTTAATAGTGGCTGATCTTATCTCAAAATGTCTTATTAAAATGGTTTTGCATTTTAATTCTTTTGGAAATAAACTATCAAATTACAACTAAGGTAGAAACATATAAAATATTCTTTAGATGTTGCTGACAAAAATGCTTTTAACTGAAATTCTACTGGATGTCACAGATGAAGAAATTTATTATGTAGCCAAGGATGCACACCGGAAAGCAACGAAAGGTATATTGTGGGTGTTCTGGGGTTTTGCTTTTGTAAGGGAATTTTGGTTTCATTGACTATTTTGGACATTTTTTATTGTCCTCAGGATTGTTCTCAGATATTTAACTATTCTCTTCTTGCATGTCTTAGTTCTTTGGGAAAGATTAGATTTGTAGACACCATATTGAAGCTATAAAAATATTTTTATTTTATCTGGCCAGAGTACATGTTAGCAATCAATAATGCTTTCGTACTGTAAAGTGCATTGTGGAAAATTTCTGATGTTCAACTTATTTCACCGGATTGTTTTAAATCAATACCATGTTATTGGTATATAACTTCTAATTCATTTTGTTTGGACAATGAGTTTTAAGTTAGGAGACTTCAGAATTTTCAGTTTTATTAGTTATGATTCTTACAGAAGCTAGTGATTTTTGCCTTCTCCCATGATTTTAGTAGCACTTTAAAAAAACATGCTGAGGATAATATTAATTATGTGCCATATCTCAGAGATAGAAATACAGATAGAGTGGTCAATCTTTTGTCCTTATAAATTTCAGCTCACATCAGAATTATAATTTCAAAGCCAGACATGCTGGTTTACAATGAATGTCATGTTTTTAATGTTTCTTTTCTCCCCACAAAGCAGCAGTAGTAGTAGATTTAACAATACCATAGACTCTCATGACTATGAAATCGTGGCTATTTGTGTTAACATGTTGTTCCTGTTGTTGATGTGATACAAAGCTCCTGCAAAGCAGCTGGCACAGTCCAGTGCACTGGCTTCCCTCACTGGACTCGGTAAGTGTTCTCCTTACTTGCCAGAGGGCCTACTGGGAAAATCACACTTAACTTTGTCTCTCCACATGCTCTGTTTTGAAAATGGACAGTTCCTACTCAGTTATTTCAGTCTCTTAAGGTTTATCTATTTTTTTCTGTTTAAAATATTCACAGTTGAACAATTTTAAATGTAATAGTTAACTCATAGTTTATTGGGGCAAGTTGCGTAATTATTTCCTCATTAATTGCTCCAATGTGTATGTAAATATAAATATGTATTTATATAAATATATATTATATAAATACACATAATCAGTACTCAGTAGGTAATGATTTTGCCATGATAGTTATTGGGCTCACTTTCAGAATTACTGCATGCATACATGCATACCTTAGCGATTTATCAATACAGCAATGGTTTTAGTGATTTTTTGAATTGTGTTGCCATGAGTCAAATGTGAACATAGGAAAGGGTTTATCTTGTAAGAGTAGTGATATGCTCATAATTTGCTATATGCATGATAATATTAAGACTTTAAAGCTTGAATTTGCCTTTTCCACATTTTCATTTCATATTAATTTCTGTGAAGAGAAAGGGAAATGGGTAGAATAAAATGCCCATGTGATTTTTGTTATAATTACTGTTTAGAATAGATCCCTTCTGGGTGGGGAGTAGTTCATCCCATTTCTTTACCAGTGAGAATTAGAGTATTCTAATTTTATTAGATAAAAATGGCTTAACATCCTACCTGACCTTATAAAACTTTGAACAATAAAAGACTTAATATATTCAGAGTCATTTTAAATTTTATTAAGGTGGTTGAATTGGTTAAGCTCTAGTAAGGCTTCATTATTGCTCTTTTAAATGGTTTGAATAGGTGGGCAATGAAGCAAAGTCATTATTATTCCCCAATGGTGAGAAATACATAAAAAACTTCATGGACCAAGGATTCTGTGAAATCTATAAACATTTGCATATATGCTTCTCCCCACCCTGAATAAGCATATTCTTCCAGGAATAGGCAATGGAAAAAAAAGAATGAGCTTTCTTCTCGGACCTTGAAAAGTTTTTAGTGGATAGTGTAACTTTTCCGCATGACAGATTGAGCTTTATGCACACAGGTGGACTAGGTGGCTATGGATCAGGAGACAGCGAAGATGAGAGGAGTGACAGAGGCTCTGAGTCATCTGATACTGATGACGAAGAATTACGGCACCGAATCCGGCAAAAACAGGAAGCTTTTTGGAGAAAAGAAAAAGAACAGCAGTTACTACATGACAAACAGATGGAAGGTATGCCTTTAGAGTTAATGTCATCTTGTCCAGTTAGACATGTACTTCATTCTCTACACCAAAGTAAAAATGTCACTGGCTTGAACTTCAAGCTTGATTGTATATTGCATAACTCAAACCAAGGCCACATTGTCCTGTTTTTCTGTTTAGGAGCCATTCATTCAGTGGTTGAATGCCAAGCTATTTAAATTATTTTGGTTTTTTATTAAAGTTGTTGAAGGAAAAACACTGTTTTAAACGGATTTTATTTTATTAGAGAGGGAGGGAGGGAGAGAGATGGGCACATCAGAGCCTCTAGCCACTGCATACAACCTCCATACACATGCACCACCTTGTGCTTCTGGCTTACGTAGGTACTGGGGACTTGAACCTGGGTCCTTAGGCTTCGCAGGCAAGCAATTTAACTGCTAAGCCATCTTTCCAGCCCCAAAACACTTTTTTTAAAAAATAAAAAAGATTGTCTGAATGAAAGAGAGAGAACATTAGCTAGCATGAGTGTGCCAGGGCTTCAAATGAACTGTAGATGCATGTGCCATTTTGTGCATCTGGCTTTACATGGTGCTAGGGAATTGAACCCTGGGCCAGCAGGCTTTAAAATAAAGCACCTTTAACTACTGAGCAATTTACTTAGACCTCAAAACAAAGACTTTTGAAATGAGGGAGTGTGTTTGTAAGACAACTTACTACACAGTAGGTAGGGTATTTAGGAATAGTAAAAGAACTAGAAGTTTATGTGCATGTGTAGATGATGCAGGACAACTTGTTAGTCCATCCTCATCATCCACCTCATTTGAGACAGGTTTCTCTGGATCTCACTGTTATTCTTTTTGTTGCACTTGCTGAAAGGTTCCAGAAAATTCTTCTATCAGCATGTTGGTATTATAGAAGTCTACCATGACTTTTGACCTTTTTTTTTTTTTTTTTTTTTTTTTGGTTTCTTGAGGTAGAGTCTCACTCTGGTCCAGGATGACCTGGAATTCAATATGGAGTCTCAGGGTGGCCTCGAACTCATGGGGATCCTCATGCCTCTGCCTCCTGAGTGCTGGGACTAAAGGCGTGCACCGCCACGCCCAACCGGCTTTTGACTTTTTCGTGTGTGGTCTGAAAATTGAACTTGAGTATTCAGGCTTCAGTGGCGAGTGCTTTATGTATTTGCATGATAATCCTGGGAATAATGAAAGAATATTGCAGTTTTTCTTTTGAAAAATCTTACTTGGACAGAGTCAAAGAAATTACTACTAAGGCAGCTAAATTTTTTTCTAGGCATCACTTTTTACCTTTTTTATTTTTATTTATTTGAGAGAGAGAGAGAGAATACAAATAGAGTGAGAGAATGGGCACACCAGGGCCTCTAGCCACTGCACTCGAACTCCATGTGCCACCTTGTGCATCTGGTTTACATCTTTTTTTTTTTTTTTTTTTTGAGGTAAGGTCTCACTCTAGTCCAGGCTGACCTGGATCTCACTGTAGTTCCAGGCTGGTCTTGAACTCACAGAGATCCTCTTACCTCTGCCTCCCATGTACTGGAATTAAAGGTGTGCGCTAGTTCTTTTTACCTCTGAATTGCCATTACTGGACAAAATGGAAATCTCTTCCATTATAAGTACCCCTTTATTTTAATACTTTTGTTGCACTGACCAGAATGTAGCTGTTAAATACTTAGAATATAGCTAGCCCTCAACTGAGATTGAGGTATGCCATGGGTAGACAATATCAGATTTCAAAGATTTTTTTTGGGGGGGGGGTTTCAAGGTAGGGTCTCACTCTAGCTCAGGCTGACCAGGAATTCACTCTGTAGGTCTCAGGGTGGCCTCAAACTCACAGCAGTCCTCCTACCTCTGCTTACCGAGTGCTGGGATTACAGGCGTGCGCCACCATGCCCAGCTTTTTTTTTTTTTTTTTTTTTTGAGGTAGGGTCTTACTCTAGCCCAGGCTAGAAAATGAAAGAAAAAAAATTAATTGTGCTTGCTCCTTTTTTTTTTTTTTTTTTTTTTTTTCAACGTAGGGTTTCACTCTAGTTCAGGCTGACCAAGAATTCACTATGTAGTCTTAGGGTGGCCTTAAACTCATAGCAGTCCTCCTCCCTCTGCCTCGTAAATGCTGGGATTAAAGGTGTCCTGAGTGCTGGGATTAAAGGTGTGCTTCTTCTTATCTCTTTACCAGAAAGTTTTGAATTACTTGTGTGGTTTGTACCATAAGTCTTTTAGTGGTGTAACTTGATTGATGTAACTCTGGTAGTTTTATTTTTGTGTAGGAGTTTTTCCCTTTATATTCAGCTTTCTTTTTTTTTTTTTTTTTTTTTGTCTTTTTATCTTTTCTGTTACAGATGAAAAGCAACAAACAGAAAGGGTTACAAAAGAGATGAATGAATTTATTCATAAGGAGCAAAATAGTTTATTACTGCTAGAAGCCAGAGAAGCAGATGGTGATGTGGTTAATGAAAAGAAAAGGACTCCAAATGAAACTACATCAGTTTTAGAACCCAAAAAAGAGCATAAAGAGAAAGAGAAACAAGGAAGGAGTAGGTCAGGCAGTTCTAGTAGTGGCAGTTCAAGTAGCAATAGTAGAACTAGTAGCACCAGTAGTTCTGCCTCTAGTTCCTCGTACAGTTCCAGCTCAGGGAGTAGCTGCTCTTCTTCTCGGTCTTCTTCTCCTAAAAGGAAAAAGAGACACAGTAGGAGTAGATCTCCAGCTGTGAAAGCTCGATGCAGCCGGAGCAGAAGCTACTCACACAGGATGAAACTAGACAGCAGCAGGGCTAGGGTGAAGGTCAGAGACCGGAGGGGATCTAACAGAAGTAGCATGGAGAGAGAAAGACGACGGAACCGCAGCCCTTCCCGAGACAGACGCAGAAGTAGAAGTCGCTCAAGGGATAGACGAGCCAATCGTTCTAGTCGCAGTAGGAGTCGAGATAGGCGTAAATTGGAGGATCAGCGTGGGAGTGCTAGTGCGAGCAGCCATAAGCATAAAGGTGAGACTAAAGAACAGGAGAGGAAGAAGGAGAGGAGTCGGAGCATAGACAAAGACAGAAAAAAGAAAGATAAAGAAAGAGAACGTGAACAAGATAAAAGAAAAGAGAAACAAAAAAGGGAAGAAAAAGATTTAAAATTTTTTAGTGAGGATGATAGGTTAAAAAGAAAGCGAGAAAGTGAAAGAACATTCTCTAGGAGTGGCTCCATATCTGTTAAAATCATAAGACACGACTCCAGACAGGATAGTAAGAAAAGTACTACCAAAGATAGTAAAAAGCATTCAGGTTCTGATTCTAGTGGAAGGAGCAGTTCTGAATCTCCAGGAAGTAGCAAAGAGAAGAAGGCTAAGAAGCCCAAACATAGTCGCTCGCGGTCGGTGGAGAAACCTCAAAGGTCTGGTAAGAAGGCAAGCCGCAAACACAAGTCTAAGTCCCGATCAAGGTAGTACACTTTTTAAAGTATTCTGTCTGATTTCTTAATTGAATTTATTCAAAGTTGAAAGTGTCCTTTCTCTCTCTTTCTCTCTTTGATAAACTCAGTTTGGTACTTGTTAAATTATTTTTAAATAATGCTAGAAGTCCTATATAATGGTATTTATTTAAAATTGCAGATTTTTAAATGTAAAATACATTTTTATTTTTAAATTTTGTCTTTTCCCTTTTTTTTCAGATCTACAACCCCTCCCCGTCGTAAGCGCTGAGGAATGATGTGGCAAGAGTGCCATGATGTTGTTTTAAAAAATTCCATGAGTTTTAAGGGCTTGTCTCATTATAGAGGCACATTGTGGCTGTGTAGGTGAAACCAGATTTTTTTTTTTTAATCTGTAAATAGGTGTACTTTTTCCAAATGCTGCTCCAAGTTAATGGGATTTCTTTGTATTTTTTTTCCAAAAAATAGTGCATAATATGACTATAAATATGACATTCTCTTTCAGCTGTAATGTTCTTATAATTATTCTTGAATGTACTGTGATGTCAATAAAGCTCTTCAGTTCATTTTTGTTAAACTCTTGCACCTTAATTTTGATTTTAATCTAAGGAACGTACTTTTATAAAAGGCAGCTGGAATTTTGTATAACAGGTTTTAAAAGTACTTCCTCCCACTTTCCCCAAAGAACATGGTTTTACCTAATAGTTTGTTGAAGTTTGTAAATTGTACCCGTGGACTTTTGTCAGATTCCAACCTTAAGGGTGTGGGAGAGGCCAGAAAATGACCTTCTCATTTGAAGGCCTCTGATCAGCTTTCTAAACTTTTTATTTTGGGTGTTTTCAAGTAATATATTCTGTGTATAAAATATGGTTCACTCTTGTAAAATGAAATTGCTGGAAACAAGTTAGAACACCAGTAGTTACTTGTTATGAGAAATTGTGTTTGACAATAATAGTCAAGTCTGGAACTATATTTTATAGTCACCCATTTTCATGCATTAACAACTAGGATTATTATTGAAATAGGACTTACAATTCAGTATATTTATATTTTTAAAGTATACTGTGACCTCAGCTCAGTAGAGAAATGCTGTTATGCAGGGTTGTGTCAGAAACATAACATTAAAATGGTCTGGTTTTGTCAGTTTCCAAACATGATCAGTGAGTGGGCTAGTTTAAGGCACTACTTTTGAGTAGAATGAGGCTCTCAAGGCATTGTAAATCAAGTGCTCAACTGCTGTCAGGCTCCTTTTTTTTTCTTTTTTAAGATTATTCACTTAGTAGTGATAAATTAACCTTTGGAAACAAACACTTTCAATTTTTTTTAAGTAAAAAGTACAGAACACAGAAGTTTTTAAAGTATGCCTTCTTACCAGCAATAGTTCATATTAAGAATATTGCCAATTTTTTTTTTTTGCCAAGATCAGTGTTTCTTCAACAATGAAGATAAAAATAGATTCATACAGTGTGCTCTTGTACCTCTACATAGGTTCTTAATTTTGAGCAGTTATACATTTATCTAAAAGAAAATAAATCTGTGAATAAATGCATGCTTACCACAGTGGCTGTTTACAGTGCATTTAGTTCCAATATTTATAAAGTTGACATTTCAGAGAATAACCTTAAGATAGTTTAGCCATCAGTAACATCTGGAAGCAAGGAAAATGTGCAATATTTTTTATGTAGGTGAGCTAACACAGAGTACCTAATTGAAGAATTATCTAAATATTTTTTAATAGATAAGTTGTATAGCATTTTCATATCTTAAAATGTTTTAGATCAATCTTCAAGTGAAATATTTTCAAAATAAAATTCTACAAAGATTTTTCTGGCTATGATATGTACATTTTTGGACATATACAAACTACAGCCAGATGAAATTTGCCGGTTTTATTTACTGTGCCATAATTTGTAAGCTTTTTATCAGTTAAATTGTAATTTTAAATCACAGTGGCATTTATGGTTATTAGTAAATAGTTAGGTACTTGAGTTTTTTTCAGATTTTAATGGAAAATTTAGAAAATTCCATTCCTTTACATGTGACATAGTGTTTACCTTGAATGGCAAAATTTTATAAAAGAACGCCTCCATGTGATTGCTAAAACTCAGCTAATTAGATGTAAATTTGGGTTATGAAATTCTTTCTAAAATGACACCATCAAAAAATGAATATATCCTACTTTTGAGATAGCCATTGGACTGGTTTGTTTAATAAAAACTGCCTTTAAAAGAGATTTCTTAAAATACTTTATTTTTGTGGAGTGGAGATAAACCCCATCTCATTAACAGAGTAAAATGTAATTTGGAGGAAGTAATTACAAGATTTGTTTCAGGCCCCAAAATATAAATAAAAGACTGGTGTGCAGTTTCACTAGTGTACATGTTTTCTGCCATTGAAAATGTCTTGTTAGCTTCTCTTTCTACACAATAGGTAAGCTTTCCAAGTTTATCCATTATTAATGTAAATTATCTTAATGCATTAAGGAAATATGAAACATAGTGGCAAGTGAGGTTTACATTTTTGTTTGGATTTTCTTACGTAGGAGTTAGGCCCAAAGTTCTGTAATTCTGTCTTATAGAACATTCATGCAGTTATCTTCTCTATCAATTAAAATGTGTTATAATGTACTTTGAACTTTCTAAAATGAAGTAAGCATAGTTTTGTGGAAGTAGTATTAGAGTCACTGCATTAACCAGGCTTTGCTAACTTGATAGTTTAGCTAAATCACTAAATTACTGTAGGGCCTCAGTTTCTTCAGCTGTGTAAACAAGGAGTTGTAACTTCTATCCCTTAAGTTCTTTAGTTTTAAGTAGAATTTGGTTGTAATGCCCAAAATATAAAACTGAAAATGAACTTATTATCTCAAATTTGCAAACACATAACTTGAGTTACATTTGTACCATAATGATGACTATCAGTTATCCACATAGTTATCCACAATTGGTTGCATGTGTATGTGTGTGTGTATGGTATGCATGTATGTGTATGTGTGGGTGCAAGTGTGTGTGCATGTGGAGGGCATGTGTGTGGGCATCTTCCTCAGTTGCTGTTTGACTTTTTAAAAAAATTTTATTTATTTATTTGCAAGCAGAGATAGAACAGAGACAGACAGAGAATGGGCACACCAGGGCCTCTAGCCACTGCAAATGAACTCCAGACACATGTGCCCCTTGTGCATCTATCTGGCTTATGTGGGTCCTGGGGAATTGAACCTGGGTCATTTGGCTTCACAGGCACACGCCTTAACCACTAAGCCATTTCTCCAGCCCTCAACTTATTTTTTGATGGAGGTTCTCGCACAAAACCTTTAGCTCACACTCGAAGTTTTGCTATACGAGCTGGCCAGCAGGCCCCCGGGGATCCTTTTCCAGTGCTAGGATTGCAGGTGCACACCACAGCACTCAGCTTTTATGTTGTTTATCTGAACTCAGGTCCTCATGCTAGTGCAGCAAGCTCTTTACCTACCAACTGAGCCATCTACCTACCCACAAATCTGCCACATTCTCATTATGGTAGGATAGAGTAATTTTAAGTTATCAAAATGTAGCACTTTTGAGTAAATATGAAACTACTAATTAAGTTGAATGGATACAGATTTTATTGTTGAAAGAATTCAGACATTAGGAAAATCTTCATAGTTTTAAAATGAAAATCAAGGACATAAATTTAAAAATATTTTAATAAGTTAGTATTCTAGCAAAATAAATATGTAGACTGTATGGGTAAGATCTTAAAGAGCCTGAGAAATATCTCCATTACCATCAACTTTATTTCCAATACAGCTGAGGCTTGTCATGTTTTGGAGATTCAGAAAGCTTTTGCTTCTGTCAATATTAAAGCAGATTACTGATTGCCACTGTTGAAGTGAAAATGTGGGATGATTCACAAGCCTGGTGTGTGGAATATTTGCACTTTTGGTTTTTCCTTGAGTCTGTTAATCCAACAAAAACATAGTGTTCAGTGCTTTCTGCCTCCATGTGGACAATGGTCATGTGTCTAAATAAAGGAACTCAATATGACATAGTATCTGAAAAGCCTACAATCACTTTTAGAAGGTCACTATTTTAGGTCAGGAGCTGGAAGTGAAGGATTAGTAAATTTCACTAATTCAAAGAATGTTAAGAGCATTTGACCCTGCCTTTTGAAGATGTGGAATTTCTTTTGCCTTAATGCATTTGTACTTTCAGAAGTAAAATGTTAATTACTGATCACTGTTTTACTTCCAAATAAAGTTTGCCTAAACTGAGTGATAATGTCTTCTGCTACATAAGATTTATCTTGTCCAGTATACTAGGTCATTTGGAGAAAATAAAATTTAAACTTGGACTACTGGTTCTTTGATCTTTGAGTGACTTGCAATACACTTGGGGAAGAAGTGCTTCCATGTTTTGTGTTTCCCAAAAATATAATTGGAGAGATAATAAGGGAATGGAAGGTAAACAGTACAAAGTAACGAATGGCAAAATTGATGTGTATGAGGTGATCTTATAACAACAGTATAAGGTCCCTTACAAGAAATATTTTATTGTTTCATTGCATACACAATTTGCTAGAAGCATGAAAATAACTGTCCAGGCCACGCACTTGCTGTAACTGGCTGCTGCCTGGAGAGAGTGGAACTCGGAACCTTTCTTTGGGGATCTGTTGCGAGAGGGACCGGAAAAGGAGTAGGCGGTTCTTGTTGCGAAGTGGAGAACCAGAAAGCTGAGCTCCTGCGGGGTTCGTTTCTTAGGAACGGTGGGGTCTTGGGCCAGGGCAGGCTGTCAGACCTTCCTCGCCTAGTCTGGTGGTCCGGTGAGTGGGTTCCGAGGTCTCCTCGTGTCCCCGGGCGGGCAGGCGGCGGGCTGTCGCTCCGGGTCCTAGCTCCGCGGTGGAGCTCGTCCTGGAGGCAGAGGAAAAGCTGCGAGCGTTTCCGGCCTACGACCGCCGAGTGTCCAGCGACCTTTTTTCTGGTCCCGGGCCTGCAGTCCCTTTGAAGCTGGGGTCCGTGAGTCGTGCTTTCTTCCTTTGCAAGAGCAAGAATGACACGGGTGGATTGTCATTTTTTTGTTTTGTTTTTCCGAGGTAGGGTCTCACTCTGGTCCAGGCTGACCTGGAATTCAGTATGTAGTAGTCTCAGGATGGCCGCGAACTCATGGCGATCCTCCTACCAATGCCTTCCGAGTGCTGGGATCAAAGGTGTGCGCCACCACACCCGGTTTAGGATACAGTTTTTAAGAAAAGTATAAATCAGTATGTATTTTGAACTTCGAGATATAAGAAATATATATCTAATTATAATTATCTGTGGTGGAGTAGGTGATTTTTCTTTCTTGCTTTGTTTTGTTTTTCGAGGTAGGGTCTCACTCTACCCTAGGCTGAATTAGAATTCACTGTGTATCTCAGGGTGGCCTGGAACTCATGGAGCTCTTTCTACCTCAGCTTCCTTGAGTTCTGGGATTAAAGGTGTGCACCACCATGCCTGGCAATTTTCCATATTTGTTTGCTTGTTCGTTTGTTTTTTTTTTAGGTAGGATCTCATTCTAGCCCAGGCTGACCTGAAACTCATTCTGTAGTCGTTCCAGGTTGGCCTTGAACTCACAGCTATCCTCCTACCTCTGCTTGGTGAGTGCTTGGGACTAAAGGTGTGTGTCACCACGCCTGACTGATTTTTTTTTTTTTTTATCATTTTGTCATTCTTTATATTTTATTTTTCTGAGCTTTTTAATGTAAACATGTATGTCTTTTATAATCAGAAATTTAGACAAGAGCCAAGAAAACTATTTCCAAATTTTGTAGGAGGAGCGTTGAATCCATACTTGAGGTCAGGGAAACTCGCATGAGATAGAGAACTGTCCTGAAGGAGCTGGACAATGTTAGAAGCAGTTGGAGAGGCCAAAAGACCAGTCTGAAAATCTGAGGAGGTTTGTGGGAAACTGCAGAGCTTTTTTTTGACAAAGTACAGTGTATAGATGGAGGACAGGAAGAATCCAAACAAGGGGCTCTTAACAAGTTCATGAAAAGCCATGCTCACTTCCTACAGTGACTACCCTAAGGATTAGAAATTGTCAGAGGAGCAGCTGCTCAGATTTAGGTTTAAAAGACAGAATACTCCACAGCTGTGTAGAAAGTGGGAGGGAAGTAAGCAAATTGGACTCCAAGAAAGACCTTAGAGTAAGCTAGATGATTGATCCTAGGAATCCTAGGAATAAGGTATTGGTGGAGTCTTAAAAAAAAAAAAAAAAAAAAAAAAAAAAAAAACCTTTTTGCGGGTGAAGAGATGGCTTAGCAGTTATGGCACTTGCTCACAAAGCTAAAGGACCCAGATCGATTCCCCAGGACCCATGTAAGCCAGATGCACAAGGTGGCCCATGCATCTGGAGTTCCTTTGCAGTGGCTGGAGGCCCTGGGGTGCCCATTCTCTATCTGTCTCTTTCTCTCTATCTCTCTCAAATAAATAAATAATTTTTTAAAAGCTTTCTTGTCAACATGGTTCCTGCTAGGTGCTGAATACATGACTTTTGAATGAATTAAAGGAAGCCCCCTCCTTTCCAGTTACTACTTTAAATTCTCCAGTACCAGGACTCGGGTTGGAGAGATAGCTTAGTGGTTAAGCGCTTGCCTGTGAAGCCTAAGGACCCCAGTTCGAGGCTCGATTCACCAGTACCCATGTAAGCCAGAGGCACAAGGTGGCACATGCATCTAGAGTTCGTTTGCAGTGGCTGGAGGCCCTGGTACGCCCATATCCTCTCTCTCTCTCTCCCCCTCCTTCTCTCTGTCTGTCTCTCTCAAATAAATAAATAAAAATAAACAATTCAAAAAAACATACTAGAACTCAAGTGAGAGGATTGATAGCATTCTGTTCCTACAAACTCAGTTGGATGTTTTCTATTGTGGTTTAAAAGCTATTGAGAAGTCTAGTAATGCTCAAGCATGACAGTCACATTTTTCCAGAATTAAAGGAAGTTAAAGGAGCCGGCCAGTCTTGGTAGCACAGCACCTGGGAGCCAGAGTTAGGAGGTCACTGAGTTCAAGGCCAGCTTATTTTTTTACTTATTAGAGAGAGAGAGAGAATTGGTGATTTAGGGCCTCTAGTCACTGTAAACAAACTCCGGGCACATGCAACACCATATGCTGCTGGCTTACGTGGGTTCTGGGGAATCGAATCTGGATCCTTAGGCTTCTCAGGCAAGTACCTTGACCACTAAGCCCTCTCTCCAGCCCCTCTGCTGACTCTTACTAAAAGTTCAGGGTTAGAACCCATATATGAGAGAAAACACAAGATGTTTGTCTATCTGAACTTGGTTTATGTCACTTAGTATATTTTTCAGATTCATCCATTCTCCTACACATTTATTTATAGCTGGATAAATCTCCATTGTGTATTTATACCACTCATTCATTATGTATTCACCAGCTATGGACATTTAGGCTGATTCCATTTACAAGTGTGAATAGAATAGCAATAAACATAGCTGAACAAGTTAGTGTCCTTAGGGTATATATCCAGGAGTACTATTGCTGGGTCATATAGTAGATCTATTTTTAGTTTTTTTGAGAAACCTCAACTGATTTCTATAATGACTGTACTACTTTATACTCTAACCAACCATGAATAAGGGTTCCCCTTTCCCCACACCCTTACCACCATTTGTTGTCATTTGATTATTTATATGGTTTTATTTATTTATTTGTAAGCAGAGAGAGAGAGAACACCAGGGTCTCTAGCTGCTGCAAATGAACTCCAAATGCATGTGCCAGTTTGTGCATCTGGCTTTATGTGGGTACCTGGGAATTGAACCCAGGTCATTATGCTTTGCAGGCAAGTGCTTTAACGGCTGAACCATCTTTCCAACCCTCTTGATTTTTTTTTATAATAGCCATTCTGATTGGAATGAGATAGAATCTCAAAGTAATTTTTATTTGCATTTCCCTAATGGCTGAGGTTGAGTACATTAAAAAATATTTACTGAAAATTTGTATTTCTTCCTTGTGAACTTTCTGTTTAGTTCCATGGCCAATTTAAAAAAAATTATTTGGACCAGGTATGGTGGTGCACAGCTTTAATCTCAGCAGTTGGGAGGCAGAAGCAGGAGGCTTGCCATGAGTTCGAGGCTACCCTGAGACTACATCGTGAATTCCAGGTGAGCTTGGGCTAGAGCAAGACCCTACCTTGGAAAAACCAAAAAAAAAAAAAAAAAAAAAAAAAAAAAAAAAAAAAAAAAAAAAAAAAATTAATAGGCCTGGAAAAATGGCTTAGCACTTGAGGCACTTGCCTGCAAAGCCTAAGGACTCAGGCTGATTCCCCAGTATCCATGTAAGCTTAATAAATAAGTAAATAAAAAAAATATTTTCAAGCAGAGAAAAGAGAATGGGCATACCAGGGCCTCCGGCCACTGCAAATGAATTCTTGCTACATGCCACTTTGTGCATCTGTCTTTACATGGGTACTAGGAATTTTAAGCCAGGCCATCAGGCTCTGCCAGCAAGCACCTCTAACCACTGACTAATCTCTCCAGCCCCCATAGCCCAACTTTTTCTTTATTATGTTATTTTATTTTTTATTTTTTGTTTGTTTGTTTGTTTTTCAAGGTAGGGTCTCACTCTGGCCCAGGCTGACCTGGAATTCACTATGCAGTCTCAGGGTGGCCTCGAACTCATGGCGATCCTCCTACCTCTGCCTCCTGAGTGCTGGGATTAAAGGCGTGCACCACCACGCCTGGCTTTATTATTTTATTTTATTTTTATTTTTTGGTTTTCTCAAGGTATGGTCTCACTCTAGCCTAAGCTGATCTGGAATTTACTCTGTAGTCCCAGGCTGGCCTCAGACTCATAGTGATACTCTTACCTCTGCCTCCCAGGTGTTGGGATTAAAGTTATGTTCCACCATGCCTGGTAGGTTACTAAGACATCTGTCCAGCCCTGTTTAATTTTAAGTTTTCTTAGCACCATTTGTTAAAAATGTTGTTTTTCTTTTCTCCAATATGTGATTTTGGAATTGTTGTCAAAAATTAAAAAGAATAGTTACAGGGATTTATACCTAGATCTTCTAGTCTATTCCATTGACCTATGTGTGTGTTTTTAGCCAGTGTCATGTTTTGATTATTATGGGTCTGTAGTACAGCTTAAAATCAGGTGTGGTGGGTGATTCCTACAGCAGTATTTTTAAAAATATTTATATTTATTTACTAGAGAGAGAAAGAATGGGCACATCAGGGCCTCCAGCCTCTGCAAACAAACTCCAAACACTTGCACTACCTTGTGCATCTGGTTTATGTGGGTCCTGGAGAATCAAACCTTGGTCCCTTGGCTTTGCAGGCAAGTGCCTTAAATGCTAAGCCATCTCTCCAGCCCCTGGTTTTTTGTTTTTTGTTTTTTGTTTTGTTTTTTACTGAGTATAGTATTGGCTACTAGGGATCTTCTGTGCTTCCATATGAATTTTAAGATTTTTTTTTCTATTTCTGTGAAGCATGTTATTTAAATTTTGATTGGAATTTCATTGAATCTGTATACTGCTTTTGTTAGGATGGCCATTTTCACAATATTCTTCTTACAGTCCATGATCATGGATTTCCATCTTCTCATGCCTAATCTCAATTTGTTTCTTCAGTGCATTAAAGGTTTTGTTGTAGAGGGCTTTCAGTTCCTTGGTTAGGGGTTGTTGCAGTCAGGTTTTATTGCTGGCAGAAAACACCTGACCAAGAGCAGCTTGTGGAAAAAAAGGAGGGGGGGTATTTTGGCTTACAGACTTGAGGGGAAGCTCCACGGTGGTAGGGAAAAATGATGGCATGAGCAGAGGGTGGACATCACCTCCTGGCCAACATAAGGTGTACAACAGGAGACAGGAGAATGTGCCAAACACTTGGAAGAGGAAGCTGGGTATAACACCCATAAGCCTGTCCCAACAATACACTGCCTGTAGGAGGCTTTTATTACCAAATTGCCTGTCATCAGCTGGGGACCTAGCATTCAGAACTCCTAAGTTTATGGGGGACACCTGAATTAAAGCCACAGAGGTATTCTGAGGTATTTGTTTTTGTGTGTAGTTATTGGGAATGGGATTATTTCCCTGATTTCTTTCTCAATTGTCACTGGTATGTAAGAAGGTCACTAAGGTCGGAGAAATGGCTTAGCGGTTAAGGCATTTGCCTGCAATGCCAAAGGATCCCCATTTGATTCTCCAGGACCCACTTAAGCCAGATGCACAAGGGGGCGCATGCATCTGGAGTTTGTTTGCAGTGGCTGTAGTCCCTGGCGCGCCCATTCTTTCCCACTCTCTTTTTCTGTCTCTGCTGCTCTCTATCAAATAAATAAATAAAATATATTTTTAAAAAGTAGGTCATTGATTTTTTTTTTTTTTGAGGTAGGGTCTCATTCTAGCTCAGGCTGACCTGGAATTCACTATGTAGTCTCAGGGTGGCCTTGAACTCATGACAATCCTCCTACCTCTGCCTCCCAATTTCTGGGATTAAAGGCATGTGCCACCATGCCCAGTTTAAGGTTATTGATTTTTGTGTGTGTGTGTGTGTGTGTGTGTGTGTGTTAATTTTATATCCTTTCCACACTTTGCTGAAAGTGCAGAAAACTCTGAGTTTTCTGGTGTAGTCTTTAGGGTCTTTTATGTATAGCATTATTTCATCTGCAAATAGAAGTAGTTATACTTTTTTTCTAATTCATGTTCCTTTTATTTCTCCTCTTATTCTAGGTAATACTTTAAGCATTATATTAAATACAAGTGGAGAGAGTGAATACCCTTGTCTCATTCCAGATTTCACAGAGGATGCTTTAAGTTTTTAAGTTCTTTTGCCATTTAGCATGATGCTGGCAATAGAGTTTTTTGCATACAGCCTTTATTATGTTGAGGTTTGTTCCCTCTCCCTAGTCTCTCCAGTGTTTCAGACAGGAAGGTGTGTTGAATTTTGCCAAAGTCCTTTTCTGTACTACTGAGATGATCATGTGATTTCTATGCTTGGGTCTCTTTATATGTTGAACTATACTTCCTGTTTTGCATATGGTCAATCATCCCTGCATCTCTGGAAGAAAGCTAACTTGATTGAAGTGAATAATCTTTAAAAAAAAAAAAATGTTTATCTGAGAGAGAGGAGAAGAGAGAGGGAATGGGAACACCAGGGCCTCCTGCCACTACAAACTCCAGATGCTTGCCCCACTTTGTGCATCTGGCTTTACGGTGGGAGTTGGGGAATCAAACATGGGCCTTTAGGCTTAGCAAGCGAGCACCTGTAACTGCTGAACCATCTTTGCAGCCCAATGATATTTTTTTGTAATTTTTATTATTTATGTGTGTATGTGTATGGGCATCCCAGGGTCTCTTGCCACTGCAAATGAACATCTCTCTGGCTGTATGTAGGTGGCTACAAGAGTGAACCTGGGCCCACCCAGTTTGCAAACAAGTGTCTTTAACTGCTAAGCTATCTCCATAGCCCAAATGTTTTTATTTTATTTTAGAGAGAGAGAGAGAATTGGCAAGCCAGGCCCTTAGCCACTGCAATTGAACTCCAGGTGCTTGTGCCACCTAGTGGGCATGTGCAACCTTGAGTATGCCTCATCTTTGTGTATCTGACTTACATGGGATCTGGAGAGTTGAACATGGGGTCCGTAGGCTTCATAGGCAAGTGCCTTAACTGCTAAGCCATCTCTCCAGCCCTATTTATTTTTATTTTTATTTTTTTGTTTTTTTGAGGTAGGGTCTCACTGTAGCCCAAGCTGACCTGGAATTCACTATGGAGTCTCAGGGTGGCCTCGAACTCACAGCAATCCTACCTCTGCCTCCCAAGTGCTGGGATTAAAGGTGTACGTCACCATCCTGGGCTCTATTTTTTTTTAAAGGATGAGAAATCTCCAGTATCCTGCTTGATACTTTTATTATTTATTTATTTGAGAGAGAGAGAGATACAGAAATAGGCAGGGGGAGAGAGAGAGAGAGAGATAATGGGCACACCAGGGCTTCCAGCCACTGCAAACGAACTCCAGATGCCTGTGCCCCCTTGTGCATCTGACTTACGTGGGTTCTGAGGAGTTGAACCTGGGTCGTTTGGCTTTGCAGGCAAACGCCTAACTGCTAAGCTATCTCTCCAGCCCCAACCCGATATTTTTGATATATTCTTAAATTTCACTTGCAAGTATTTTATTGAGATGTTATGTATATATGCACATCAAGGATATTGGTCTATAGTTTTATATTTATTTATTTGAAAGAGAAAGAGGCAGATATACATAGAGCATTGGGTATGCTAGGGTCTTGAGCCACTGCAAAAGAACTCCAGATACATGTGCCATTTTGTGCATCTGGCTTTATGTGGGCACTGGGGAGTTGAACTCTGGGTCTTTAGACTTTGTAGGCACATGCCTTAACCACTGAGCAATCTCTCCAGCCCCTATAGTTTTCTTTTTTTAATGTATTTTTTTTATTAATTAGTTTTGTACTCAGTGAATACAGTCAATTTGGTACCATTGTTGGGCTCATCCATGTCCTACCCCCTCTCCCTGGCCCCTCCTTGTTGAGGTATATGGGTCATGCATTCTGGAGTTAGCCCACAGTTATGGGTGGGATAAATGTCTTTGCATATCATGACCCAACGTGTGGCTCTGACATTCTTTCTGCCCCCTCTTCCGCAAAATTTCCCTGAGCCATGTTCGGTTCATTTTTTCTTTTTATGTTGCATCTCTGTCTGGTTTTGGTGTTAGTATAATACTGGTTTTATAAAGGAGTTAGTGAGCTTGCCCTCCTTTTCTAGTTTATGAACTAATTTGAGCAGCTGTAGGTTCATTTTTTCTTTGAAATTCTGATTGAATTCTGAAGTGAGCCTTTGTGGACCTGGGCAGGCATTTGGCTAGGAAATAATTTTATTGCCACTTCAATCTTGTTGCTTCTTATAGATTTAAGTTTTTTTTTAATCTCATCTTGCTTTCACTTTGGTAGGTTATATGCATTGAGAAAATCATGTATTTCTTTTAGGCTTTTCCTGTTTGGTGGAATTTAGGTTTTTGAAGTATGTTCTTGTGATTCTCTCAATTTTATTAATATCTGTTGTATTGTCTACTTTTTCATTTGGTTTTTTGTTTGTTTGTTTGTTGTTTTTTTTTTTTTTTTTTTTTGGTATTTCAAGGCAGGGTCTCACTCTAGCTCAGGCTGACCTGGAAGTCACTATGTAATCTCAGGGTAGCCTCAAACTCATGGCAATCCTCCTACCTCTGCCTCCCAAGTACTGGGATTAAAGGCATGCACTACCACACCCGGCTTTCATTTCTGTTTTTTAGAAATATTTTTAGAGCTAGAGAGATGGCTTAGTGGTTAAGGCACCTGCCTGCAAAGCCAAAGTACCCAGGTTTGATTCCCCAGGACCCATGTAAGCCAGATGTACAAGGTGGTACATGTGTCTGGAGTTCATTTGCAGTGGCTAGAGGCCCTGGCATGCCACTTCTCTCTCTCTCCCTTTTTTTCTCTCTCTTTCTTTCTCTGACTCTTTCTCAAATAAATAAAAAATAAAATGCTTTTAAAAAGAAATATGTATTATATGAAAATGAAATATGAAAAATGTATTTTTATGTATTAGAGAGTTGAGAGAGAGAGAGAAAATGAAGCCTGGTAGTACATGCCTTTAAGACCAGCCTGGGGCTTCAGAGTAAGTTCTAGGTCAGTCTGGGCTAGAATGAAACCTTAACTAGAAAAGAACTAAAAAAGAAAGAAAAAAAATTCACAAATAGTGACAAAGTTCAGAAACAATATTACATAAATGTAAGAAGGGGAATGACTTTGAGAAAAAACAAGCCAATAAGATAGTCACAATAATACTACACATAGATAGGGGAGTGGGAGAAGGAAACACAAGAAAAAAGGAAAGAAAGAAACTAAGGAATAGTATAGCAAAATGCATAAGTGGATGTGGGGGGATGATAACTTTTTAAAAAATAAAGTGAGGCTGGAGAGATGGCTTAGCTGTTAAGGTGCTTGCCTGCGGAGTCTGGGGACCCATATTCAATTTCCCAGTACCCACATAAGCCAGATGTACATGGTAGTACATGCGTCTGGAGATCCTTTGCAGTAGCTAGAGGCCCTGGCGTGTCCATTCTCTCCCACTCTCTCTCAAATAAATAAAATACTTAAAAAAAAAAAACATTTAAAAAGAAAGTATAGCAAAATTATTGCTAAATTTGTAGAAAAAAGAAACCACACAGAAAAGAAAGAGAATTGGCTTCTTCCTGGGTCCTCAAATTTGAGGTGACTGGTGATGCCCCTGGAGGCAGAAAGGTCAGTTGAACTTGTGGACTCTTTCTTGTGGTGTATGCTGTCATGGAATAGTCCACGCTGGGTAAGTTGATATCTCCCAGAGCAGTCTGTGCACCAGAGTCCTTTGCTCCTGCCTGTAGCTTAGCATTCTGTGGGCTGGGCAGATTCATTCACCCTCCTGAGACACCCCAGGCCGTGCCCTCCTGAGATGCTTTTTTGTTTGTTTATTTTTTTGGTTGGTTTTTTGGTTTTTGGAGGTAGGGTCTCGCTCTGGCCCAGGCTGACCTGGAATTCACTTTGTAGTCTCAGGGTGACCTTGAACTCATGGCGATCCTCCTACCTCTGCCTCCTGAGTGCTGGGATTAAAGGCGTGTGCCACCACACCCAGCTCAAGATGCTTGTTTTTGAGGGGTGGCTTTCAAATGTGTTGGGGGTCATGGGAATCAACCATAGAGCTGAGGCCTATCTTCCTGCTTTCAAGGACTCCTGAGTATTGTCACACTGTGTGGAGATCATGTACTTGCATATCTGGCCCTACGGCTTACCACAGCTGCCTCTGTGGGCCTTTCCTTGGTTTTGACAGGGCAAATTCCGGCATCCTGACCTGTGGAGATTCCCCGATTTCAGTCCCCTAGGGTAGGGAGTTCAGTTTTCTTAAAATACATTCTCTCCAAATCATACAGGGTGAAAAAAAAAAAAAAGGTATTTCTCTCCACTGTAGACCTGTCTGCCCAAAGAAGCACTGTCTCACCCACATTTCAACTGAATGGGTGGCTGACTCTTCAGGGCTGCTGACTTGTCCTGAGGTTAGGACTTTCATTTCATTTACCTTTTGGAAGTGGATTCTGAGTCCCCTCCCCATACCAAGGGCTGGAGAGATGGCTTAGTGGTAAAGGCACTTGCCTGCAAAGACTAAGGACCTGTGTTCGACTCTCCAGATCCCGTGTAAGCCAGAGACACAAGGTGACACTTCATCTTTCATGAAGTGTCCATGTCTTCATGTACCCATCTTATAATTTTTGCACCCTTTATATAATTGGGTTGTTTTTAGAGGTTATTAAGTTGTTCTACTATTGAGTTTAAAGTACAAGTACATAGTCAGATGTTATCCAAGTATTCATTTCCTCCCATTCTATGTGGCTGTTCTTTGTTTTTTCTTACTAGTGTCTTTTGCAGAGCAAGTTATAAATTTTGATTAAGACCAATTTAATCTTTATTTTTCTTTTCTGGAAGGAAAGTGTAAGAGAAAAGCAAAAGACAACATTGGACTTGATCTCTACAGACAGTTTATTGAGAGAAACAGCAAGGGGCAGCAACCTTTCCGTAGGATGAGGGCTGAAGCACTGGGCCAGGCTGGAGTTTGAAAGCTTATAAGGAGAATCCCAAGAAAAACAGACTGGACCAGCCGCAGGTCCAAGGGAAGTAGATAAGGAATTATAGTTATTTGTGCCCTTGCTCAGAAGGAAGGATATCCCATCAGACGGTTTCTGTTCCCTCAAGGTTTTCTGAGCTAAGGGAAATTTATCAATTGTGAGTAGCCTGTCAAGGCTGCATGTCTCTGTGACTTCTTTATTGCCTGCTAGTTTTAGGGAGAGTTATTAACACTTTAGTTCCATCTAGTTTTCAGGGAAGGCTATTAACCCTTCATTTTCTTTTATGCATTATGCTTTTGATGTTAATCTAATAACTCAATATCTATGTTGTGAAGATTATCTCCTGTCTCTTCTGCAATTTTATAGTTTTGCATTTAGTGTATTGGTCCAAGACTTGGGTGAACTTTTATTTGGTCTGTTTCTGGACTCTTTTGCTCCATTGAGTTGTTTGTATATACTCTTAATACCATGCTGTCTTGTCTCCTTAGGAAGACTTAATATGGGGTATTGTAAGCTGGGCGTGGTGGCACATGCCTTTAATCCCAGCACTTGAGAGGCAGAGGTAGGAGGATCGCCATGAGTTCGAGGCCACCCTGAGACTGCATAGTGAATTCCAGGTCAGCCTGGGCTAGAGTGAGACCCTACCTCAAAAAAAAACAAAACAAAACAAAAAAAAAAAAACAAAGCTGGGTGTGGTGGCACACACCTTTAATCCCAGCACTCAGGAGACAGAGGTAGGAGGATCACTGTGAGTTCGAGGCCATCCTGAGACTATATATTGAATTCCAGGTCAGCCTGGACTAGAGCGAAACCCTACCTTGAAAAACTGGAAAAAAAAAAAAAAGGTTATTGTAATTTCTGGAACTTTCAATGTTGTTTCAGCCATTCACTTTTTTTTTTTTTTTGGAGGTAGGGTCTCACTCTAGCCCAGGCTGACCTGGAATTCACTATGTAGTCTCAAGGTGACCTTGAACTCACGACAGCCCTCCTACCTCTGCCTCCCAAGTGCTGGGATTAAAGGCATGCGCCACCACGTCCAGCATAGCCATTCAGGTTTTAACTTTCTTTATAAACTTTACTTATCAGTTGGTCAGTATTTAAGAAAATGTTGGGCTGGAGAGATGGCTTAGCAGTTAGTGTGCTTGCCTGCAAAGCCAGTGGACCCAGGTTCAATTTCCCAGGACCCACGTAAGCCAGATGCACAAGGGGGTGCATGCATCTGGAGGTCATTTGCAGTGGCTAAAGGCCCTAGAGTGCCCATTCTCTCCCTCTCTCTTTGTCTCATCTGCCTCTTCCTCTGTCTCTTTCTCTCAAATAAAATAAATAAAAATTTAAAAATATATGAAAAAGAAAATGTTGGATTTCAATGACCATTGTCATATAGATAGATAGATAGATAGATAGATAGATAGATAGATAGATAGATAATTTGAGGGTACTAAGTTCCTCATTAGTGAATGTGATAGGTATCATTTTTATTGGATCTACTTTGATTTCTTTCATTAATATCTTATAATTGTAATTACACAGGGTCTATATACAGTTTTGCTAGGTTTATATAAGACAGAAAGTATTTTATTCTTTTTGGAATTGTTTTAAATGATATAGCTTTTAAGTTGTTAATATGGAGAAATAATTATTGACATTCTTGTGTATTGACCTTATAATCTTTACCTTTGTTGAACCCACTTATTAATTCCAGAACCTTTTCTTCTTTGTTTAGGAACATTCACTAGTGAAACTCTCTGAGGCTGGAGTTGTTTTTTTTTTTTTTAATATATTTTATTTACTTGAGAGAGAGAGAGAGAGAGAGAGAGCGCCAGCCAGCCAGGGCCTCCTCCAGCTACTGCAAACGAATTCTAGACACATGAGCCCCCTTGTTCATCTGGTTTACATGGGTCCTGGAGAATCAAACCAGGATCCTTTGGCTTTGCAGGTAAAGGCCTTAACCTCTAAGCCATCTCTCCAGCCCAAGTTTTTTTTTAAGTTAATTGTTTTAAATTGACAACTTCCATAATTGTAAACAATATCCCTCCCCCCACCCACTTTACCCTTTAGAACTCCACTCTCCATCATATCCCCTCCCCCTCTCAATCAGTCTATCTTTTATTTTGATGTCATGATCTTTTCTCCTATTATGATGGTCTTGTGTAGGTTGTGTCAGGCACTGTGAGGTCATGGATATCCAGGCCATTTTGTGTCTGGGGGGAGCACGTTGTAAGGAGTCCTACCCTTCCTTTGGCTCTTACATTCTTTCTGCCACCTCTTCCTCATTAGACCCTGAGCCTTGGAAGGTGTAATAGAGATATTACAGTACTGAGCACTCCTGTCACTTCTTTCCAGCACCATGATGCCTTCTGAGTCATCCCAAGGTCACTGCCATCTGAAAAGAGAAGATTCTCTACCAAAAGTGAGAGTAGCATTAATATAAGGGTATGAACATTAAGAGAATTGCTTACTGGGCAGTTTGATAAGCATAGTATATATATATTCAGCCAGACAGCAGCAGATGTTACACCCCTAGGGCTCATGACTACCCCTGTTTTACGTTTTCAGTATCAGGAATATTTTCTCTCCCATGGAATCAGCCTCTAGTCCAAATAGAGGGCAGTTGGTTTCCACCATGAAAGATGTGCCACTATTGCACCCGTTGGCTCATTTTGCCTGGCTGGCCAAATATAAGGCTTGCAGTGTCCACTGTTGAGTATCTTCACTGGTGATTTCTCTTTCTCCTATTGAACTACATGCAGAATGGCTTCTTCCAGCTTTCTGCCAGCTGATCTACATGGAGGAGGTTATCAGCTCAGTTTCAGCAGGATTTCTCAGTGGTCTTGCAGCCCAAGTATATGCAGTCTTCAGCAATAGGGTCTTACCATCTATTCCTGGTGGGAAACTGAAGGCCTCAGCAATGGCCTGTAATGTTTTGGAGGCATCAAGGACCTCCCTGGCCAACAACTTACTGGAAGGTACCTCATCCCTGACACTGAAAATTTTCTAATAACAATCTATGGCTCCTGAGTGTTCACTGTCCAAAAAAGTAGGTTTCCATATGACTTATTTATATCCTCTTAGATTTTGATTAGCCCTCCCTCTGCCTTTCCTTTACTCAGTCTCTTCCCCTAACCTCACTTAGGACTTTTCACCCCCATTAATCTGTTCTCCTACTTACATATATACAATACCATACAATTAGGTCCCCCTCTCCCTCCCTCCCTTTCTATTCCCTTTATATATCTTTTCTAGCTTACTGCCCTCTGCTACTGAGTTTTCTTCCTACTCACATAGATGTCTAATCATTTGTAGCTAGGATCCACATATGAGAGAGAACATGCGACTTTGGCTTTCTGGGCCTGGGTTACCTCACTAAGTATAATCCTTTCCAGATCCATCCATTTTCCTGCAAATTTCAAAATCTCTCTCTCTCTCTCTCTTTTTTTTTTTTTTTTTTCCCACTGAGTAGAACTCCATTATGTAGATGTGCCACATCTTCATTGTCCACTCATCAGTTGAGGGCCATCTAGGCTAGTTCCATTTCCTAGCTATTGTGAATAGAGCAGCAGTAAACATGGTTGTGCAAGTATCTGTAAGGTAGTGAGATGAGTCCTTAGGCTATATGCCTAGGAGTGATATAGCTGAGTCATATGGTAGATCTATTTTTAGCTGTCTCAGGAACCTCCACACTGACTATCACAATGGCTGGACCAGATTGTATTCCCACCAACAGTGTAGAAGGGTTCCTCTTTTTCTGCATCCTTGCGAGCATTTATGGTCATTTGTTTTAATGATGGTAGCCAATCTGACAGGAGTGAGATGGAATCTCAACGTAGTTTTAATCTGCATTTCCCTGATGACTAGGGGTGTTTTTTTAGATGTTTATATGCCATTTGTATTTCTACTTTTGAGAACTCTGTTTAATTCCATAGCCCATTTTTTATTGGGTTGCTTGATTTCTTATTATTTAATTTTTTGAGTTCAGATATTAATCCTCTATTAGATGCATAGCTGACAAAGATTTTCTCCCATTTTGTAGGTTGCCTTTTTGCTCTATTCAGTGTCCTTTGCCATATAAAAGCTTTGTAATTTTGTGAGGTCTCAGTGGTTGCTCTGTGGTTTTATTTCCTGAGCAAATGGGGTTATATTCAGTAAGTCTTTGCCAATACCAATATGTTGAAGGGTTTCCCCTACTTTTTGATCTAGCACTTTCAGAGTTTCAGGTTTGATGTTAAGGTCTTTGATCCATTTGGACTTAATTCTTGTGCATGGAGAGAGATAAGAATCTATTTTCATCCTTCTACGGATACATATCCAGTTTTCCAGCACCATTTGCTGAAGAGGCTGTCTTTTCTTCAATGAGTATTTTTGGCATTTTTGTTGAATATCAGGTGGCTATAGCTACCCAGACTTACACCTGGGTCCTCTATTCTGTTCCATTTATCAACATGTCTGTTTTTGTGCCAGTATCATGCTGTTTTTGTTACTATGGCTTTGTAGTATAGGTTAAAATCAGGTATGGTGATACCACCAGCTTAATTTTGTTGCTCAAAATTGTTTTATAGGTTAAAATCAGGTATGGTGATACCACCAGCTTAATTTTGTTGCTCAAAATTGTTTTAGATATTTGGGGTGTTTTGTGCTTCCAAATGAATTTTTGGATTGTTTTTTCTGTTTCTGTGAAGAATGCCATTGGAATTTTGATGGGGATTGCATTAAATGTGTAAATTGCTTTTTGTAAGATTGCCATTTTCATAATAGTGATTTTTCTGATCCAAGAACAATGGATGTCTTTCCATTTTCTGGTGTCTTCTGCAATTTCTCCCTCGAGTGTTTTTAAGTTTTTATTGTAGAGATTCTTCACTTCCTTGGTTAGGTTTATTCCAAAGTACTTTATTTATTTATTTTTGATGCAGTTGTGAATGGGAGTGATTCTCTGATTTCATGCTCTGTGTGTTTGTTGTTAGCATATAGGAAGGCTTCTGATTTCTGTGTGTTTATTTTGTATCCTGCTGCATGGCTATAGGTGTTTATCATCTCTAACAGTTTGCTGGTAGAGTCTTTAGGGTCCTTTATGTAAAGAATCATGTCACCTGAAAATAATCTTTTTTTCTTAATTTTTATTAACATTTTCCATGATTATAAAAAATATCCCATGGTGCTACCCTCCCTCCCCCCACTTTCCCCTTTGAAATTCCATTCTCTATCATATCACCTCCCCATCTCAATCAGTCTCTCTTTCATTTTGATGTCATGATCTTTTCCTCCTCTTATGATGGTCTTGTGTAGGTAGTGTCAGGCATTATGAGGTCATGGATATCCAGGCCATTTTATGTCTGGAGGGAGGACGTTGTAAGGAGTCCTACCCTTCCTTTGGCTCTTACATTCTTTCTGCCACCTCTTCCGCATCAGACCCTGAGCCTTGCAAGGTGTGATAGAGATGTTACTCAGTACTTCAGTCACTTCTTTCCAGCACTATGATACCTTCTGAGTCATCCCAAGGTCACTGCCATCTGAAAAGAGAAGATTCTCTACCCAAAGTGAGAGTAGTGTTAATATAAGGGTATAAATATTAAGCAAAGTGCTTACTGGGCAGTTTGATAAGCATAGTATACGCATTTTTCCAGACATCAGCAGATGTTACATCCCTAGGGCTCCTGACTACCCCTGTTTTAAGATTTCAGTATCAGGGATGTATTCCCCCCCATGGAGCGGGCCTCCAGTCCAATTGGAGGGCAACTGGTTTCCACCATGACAGACGTGCCACTATTGCACCCATTGGCTCATTTGGCCTGGGTGGCCAATTATAAGGCTTGCAGTGTCCACTGTTGAGTATCTTCACTGGTGATATCTCTCTCCCATTGAACTAAATGTAGAATGGCTTCTTCCAGCTTTCTGTCAGCTGGTCTACATGGAGGAGGTTATCAGCTCAGTTCCAGCACAATTTCTCAGTGTCCTTGCCACCCAAGTATGTGGAGTCTTCAGCAATAGAGTCTTACCATCTCTTCCTGGTGGGAAACCAAGGGCCTCGGCAATGGCCTATAATGTTTTGGGGCATCAGGAACCTCCCTGGCCAACAACTCACTGGAGGTATCCCATCCCTGGCACTGAAAATTTTCTAACAACGATCTATGGCTCCTGAGTGTTCCATTGTCCAAAACCAGAGGATTCCATATGATTTATTTGCATCCTCTTAGATTTAGATCAGCCCTCCCTCCACCTTTCCTTTACTCAATCTCTTCCCCTGACCTCACTTTGAGCCTTTTCACCCCCGTTAATCTATTCTTCTACTTACATATATACAATATCAATCTATTAAGTACCCTCCTCCCTTCCTTTCTCTTCCCTTTATATCTCCTTTTTAACTTAGTGGCGAAAATAATCTTAACTTAATCTCTTCTTTTCCAATTTGTATCCCTTTTATGTGTGTCTGTTTCCTTATTGCTATGGCTAAGACTTCCATTACTATATTAAATAAAAATGGGAACTGTGGACACCCTGATTTTAGTGGAAAAGCTTCAAGTTTTTCTCCATTTAGTATTATGTTGACTGTAGGTCTGTCATAAATAGCCTTTATTATGTTGACATATGTTCCTTCTATTCCCAGTCTCTGTAGGACTTTTATCATGAAAGGATGTTGGATTTTGTCAAATGCTTTCTCTGCATCTAATGAGATGATCATGTGATTTTTGTCCTTCAGTCCATTTGTATAGTGTATTACATTTATCGATTTGCATATGTTGAGCCATCCCTGCATCTCTGGCATAAAGCCTACTTGGTCAGGGTGAATGATCTTTCTGATATATTCTTGTATTCTGTTTGCCAATATTTTGTTGAGAATTTTTGCATCTATGTTCATGGGGGAGATTGTTCTGTAATTTTCTTTTTTTGTTCTTTGTCTGGTTTTGGTATCAGGGTAATGCTGGCTTTGTAGAAGGAGTTTGGTAGGATTCCTTCTTGTTCTATTTTATGGAAAAGTTTAAGAAGCATTGGTGTTAGTTTTTCCATAAAGTTTTGGTAAAATTCACCAGTGAATCCATCTGGGCCTGGACTTTTTTCAGTTGGGAGATTTTTGAGATTTGTTTTTTAGAAAGCTTTTTAAGTGTGAATTCAGTTTGGCAGGGGGTTTGAGGTGCGGTCTCATTCTAGGCTGACCTGGAATTTCACTCTGTAGTCTCATGCTGGCCTTAAACTCACAGCAATCCTCCTAACTTCGCCACCAGAGTGCTGAGATTAAAGGCATGCACCACCATGCCTGGCTATGAGTTCAATTTGTTCTTAAATATTTTATTTTTATTTATTTGAGAGAGAGGGAGATACAGAAATAGGCAGGTTGAGAGAGAGAGAGAGAATGGGCATGCCAGGGCCTCCAGACACTGCAAACGAACTTCAGATGCATGTGCCCCTTTGTGCATATGGCTTACGTGGGTCCTGGGGAGTTAAATTAGGATCCTTTGGCTTTGCATGCAAGTGCCTTAACCGCTAAGCCATCTCTCCAGCCCATGAATTCAGTTTTTTGTGGATTAAATGACTCTGATCTTGTCTGTCTTTTTGAGTGGTCCATGCTTGCGAGAAGGTAAATTCTGTTGTCATTTAGGTGTAGTGTCTTAAAAATTTCATTCAGATTTTATTGGTTGATGACTAGTTTTGTATCCTTACTGTTTTTTTTTTTTCTTTTTTCCTCTAGTGGGTCTATACCACTGAGAGATGTTTTAAGTCATCAGCTGTAGCTTTGGGTTTCTTTATTTCTTGTTTTAGTTTTATTAGGTTTTGCTTCTTTTGTTTTGAAATTCTGCTGTTACAGGCTGGAGAGATGGCTCAGTCACTTTCTTACAAAGCTGATGGCCTGGATTTGATTCCCCAGTACCTACATAAAGCCTAATGCACCAAGTGGTACATAGATGTGGAGTTTATTTACAGTAGCGGGAGGCCCTGTACTGTCTATTCTGTCTCTCTCTCTCTCCCCATCTCTCTTGAATGAGTAAATAAATATTTTAAAAAGAAATTTTGTTGTTTCATATCTACCTACTTAGGATTGCTTTATCTTCTTGGTGAATTATCCTTTTTATCATGATATAATGTCACTCTCTGTCTCTGGTCTGCTTTCTCTAGATATTTATTGAACAAGTAACTTTTGTTAGCAAAGCATTTGGTTCATAAAGCAGGTCCTCTGTAACTCTGAACAGACTGGAAGATTTTATTTTAGTATGTGATATCTATCTCTCTACCTTTCTATCTATATACACACACATTTTTGGTCCTCTATAAAGGGTATTGCGCATATGTACAAATCCACTTCAGGTAGCTAACATGGAACTGACAAAATTTGAGCTAGTTTTGACAAATAATCTAGAAATTAATATTTTACTAGTTTATATCAAATAACTTTTTGTAATTTTATACAATGTATGATAGATGCAAAAATTAATAGTATATAGTCAGGTATGGTGGTTCACACCTCTGATCTTAGCACTTAAGAGGCTGAGGTAGGAGGATAGCTGTAAGTTTGAAGCCAGCCTGTGCTGCACAATGAGTTCCAGGTCAGTCTGGGGTACAGTGAAAGCCTGTCTCCAAAAAGAAAATTTAGTGGCAGAAAAACTTTTACATTTACATTACTTAGTTTTCAAATATTAATTTCAGAAATTTCTGGTGCGAATTAGATGGAAGTAAGTAAGACCTTTATTTTTTAGTAAAATCCCAAATTAAGAAACTCTTGGTTTATAATTAGAATATATCATAATATCACTATATGACATATATAATTTCTTAATTATAGGCACATCAGGGTTCTTACTTGGTGATGTTATCCTGTAGATATTTAACTTTTTTAAAGGCATGTGCCACCATGCCCAGCCCATTTATTTATTTATTTATTTATTTGAGAGAGAAAGAGAGAGAATGAGAGAGTGGGCATGCTAGGGCTCCAGCTGCTGCAAATGAACTCCAGCTGCATGTGCCTTGTACCTCTGGCTTAATTGGTTCCTGGGGAATCGAACCAGGGTTCTTTGGCTTTGTAGGCAAGCACCTTAACCGCTAAGCCATCTCTCCAGCCCTAGATATTTAATTTCTATTTTCAGGTTATTCAATGAATCAGCTTACTAGGAATCTACAGATTATACCACGGGTTTTTGATGTATACAGAACCATGTGGTTCCGATCATACGGGATGACCTTTTCCTGTTTGAACAAAATAAAAAGTTACAGGTGAGTTTATTATTCCAGGAAAGAGGTACATAATTATACTCAACAGTAATTTAGTAGTGACTGCATTTAATAAACAACCAATATGTAATTGCTCATATGGTTGGACTCATGTTGCTTTTATTTGCCTAAATATTTTTAACTAATTTATTTTCTAACAACTTAGGTTTGAAAAACTTCAAGGCCACAGAAAAGTTGGTAGAGAAATAATATATAGCCATGTACATCCTTCATCCAGATTCAGAGATTGCTTTTATTTTTAAGAGAAGTGTTTTTACTTCCCTATAATATCCTTATGACAGAACACATGTAGTGCTTACAATCATAAATAATTTGCAAGCAACATAAATTTGATGTTGATGTGGAGAAGTATATATTATAGGTAGTAAGGTTGAATCAGAGAAGTATGTTTTATATTTATAATTCATAAACCAGTTTCTAATCCTGTGCAGACACCGCAAAGCAGTGGTGACGCCAGCTCTGTTTTCTGTGTACATGCTCTCTCATGTCTTTTTTTTTTTTTTTAGAGGTAGGGTCTCACTCTAGCCCAGGTTGACATGGAATTTACTCTGTATTCTCAGAGTGGCCTCAAATTCATGGTGATCCTCCTACCTCTGCCTCCAGAGTGCTGGGACTAAAGGTGTGCGCCACCATACCTGACCTCTCTCATATCTTATGAATAATCACCTTTGCCCTGGGTTATGGGTGAAACCTTCTTGTCACCTGAACAGCTACTTGCTGTTATCCTTGGAAGTTAGTCCTAGATTGCTGAAGTTTTGCCTTAAACATGAAAAAGAAAAGTAATAGTCCTAAGATAATATTGATATTAAAGAAAAGTGACACTTGAACTTTAAAGAAAAGGAGGATTAAATATAAAATATACTTTCCAAATGTAGCCAAGAAAAACAATAAAAATTTGAATGGTATTATGCTTTCTAACTTAACTCAATTGTCTTTTAACCAAGAGGAATTTTATAGTGTTTTTTCTCATTGTACTATGATGTACAGTTCAGTGTAGTGCCTAATTGTTGTTTTGTCCCTGTTCTTATTTGGTTACAGAAATAGGGAAAATTATATACTTTTGGGGGGCCTTTTCCTTCAAATTACCTATTTGGTACATGCCTCCTGAGAACCTTCTATATTCCAGGAGCTGTATTAGTCATGAGGAATAAAATAGCATGTAGGACAGTCTATCCCTTGCTTTCAAGATGGATATGGTGTTGTTAATGGATGGCAGACATGGCCAAATGCTTATGTAATGCTACAAAGGGGTACAAGTTTATAGTAAGGGATTGTGACCCAAAGTTGAATGTTAAGGAAGATTTTGTATCTAACGTTCCATTTCAACTAAGATCTGTAAGATGAGAAAGACTTGGGTGTTTGGTGAAGAACAGGAGGAATGCAGGAAGCATACTCCAGGAAGGAACAGCATATACAAAGAGTGTGAGGAAAGAGCTGAAAGAAGGCTAGAGAGTAAGGAGGATGAGGAGAGTACAAGAGGCTTGTTTAGGAAGGAGAGAAACTGGGAACTAAATGATTCTGAGCTTTATAAGCCATGATAGGTCTTTTGCCAGAGAAGCCATGAAGGCCACTAAGCCATCTTCCCAGCCCCACCCCCATGAAAGCTTTTATGTGAGAAAATACCATGATCAGATTTATATTCAGAATAATCTCTCCATATTTCTTCGTGAAAACAAATAGAAAGATGATGAGGTAGGGAGATACCAGGCTCTGAAGAGGAGGTCTGTAGTCAGGAAAGAGATGTTGGAGCTTGGACTAGAATGATAGCCATAGAGACGTAGTGAAGAAGGTAGTCACCTGTGCTCAAATCCTGGCTCAACTACTAACTTGATCTGTCCAAGCCTTGGTTTCCTTATTTAAAAATAGGAATAACAGTAGAGTTGTGTGAACGTGGCATGTGCAGGGTTCTTAGTACCTGACATTTAGTAAGTATCCAATAAATGATAGCTAATTATTATTATTAACAGATGTGACCCAAAAGTATGTTTTATGAAGTTCCACTTTTCTTTTTTATTTTTATTTATTTATTTGAGAGAGATATTATATACAGAAATAGGCAGGGAGAGAGAGAGAAAAAAAAAAATATTCCAATGCCTTCAGCCACTGCAAACAAACTCCAGATGAACTCCAGAGGCATGTGCCCCCTTGTGCATCTGGCTTATGTGGGCCCTGGGGAGTTGAACCTGGGTCCTTTGGCTTTGCAGGCAGACGTCTTAACCACTAAGCCATCTCTCCAGCCCTGAAGTTCCACTTTTAGTTGTAACTTACTTCAAAGGCAAATTAAATTTGTTTTCTGTGGTTATATATGAGCAGTATGATTATGAGAAAACCTGATCTTCAAGGTCCAAAATTGAGTACCTATGTATGTATTTAGAATCTGATAAGTTAAAAATATCTTTCTACATAATATGTCCCACGTTACATTAAAAAATAAGTATTTGTCTGGTTCTTTATTTTCGCCTATTAGCCCCCCTTGGAAAAGACTATATAGTACTTCACAAACCACTGTCGACAGCAACGAGGTCAAAACCTTCCTAGCCCTGGCTCACAAGTGGTGGGACGAGCAAGGCGTATATGCACCTCTTCATGCTATGAATGACCTGAGGGTCCCATTTATTAGGTAATAGTCCAGTCTTTAAAATTGTAGTTTTTTAAATAATATACTTTTTGGATTCATTTTTTCTTGATTTAGACTTCTGTTCAAAATGCTATATCTTGGGTTTGCTTTGGAAATGAGGGAGAGTCTCTTCAGGGTCCAACATTTGAAACTATTAACTTAAAATCACAATATTGAAAGTCTAGGCTGCTTTGCAACTTAACTATAAGCATTTTTTGGACCAATCAAGTTAATTAGAATTGAATCCTTATGAAAGGAAAATGTGACATTAAGGCCCTGTGTCATTAAAGGCTTTAACAACCGCTGGGTTGCAGTGGCTTTTCTGCTAAAGGGTGTGCAGAGACAGATTGAGTCAGCGGTATTTTTAAAATAAATATATATATATGTATATTTATTTAATTTATTTGCAAGCAGAGAGAGTGAGCGAGCATGGGTATACTAGAGCCTCTTGCCACTGCAGACGAACTCCAAGTGCATGGCCACCTTGTGTATCTGGCTTTACCTTTAACCAACAAGCCATCTCCCCAGCCCCTCAGCAGTAGTTTTTGAGAGATCCCTTGCACAGAGCTCTGGGGTTCTGAAAGCTACTAATCTTCTAAGATGAACGAAACATAGTTCATATATTTCAGTGGGAGGCAAAGAAAGGCAAGAGTTATCACAGCTTGTCATTTATACAGTCTGTGTTTTGACAAACCTTCTAGATGATTCTGGTATGTACTAAGTTTGAGAAGTACATTCAAACTTCTGTGATATCTTTATATAGACATCACATAAAACAGATTATCTAAGGCAATGTAAGCTATGGTTACAAGTTTAGGTTTTATTTTTATCATAGCTGGAAGCCATCAGAAGAAAATAATGTAATGTAAAAAAAATCATACAGAGCCTGGTATGGTGTTGCATGCCTTTAATCCCAGCCCTCAGGAGGCAGAGTAGGAGGGTCACTGTGAGTTTGAGGCTACCCTGAGTGAATTCCAGGTCAGCCTGAGCTAGAGTGAGACTCTACCTTGAAAAAAAAATCATACACAAGAAGGTTAGAGAAATGGATTAGTGGTTAAAGGTACTTGCTTGCAAAGCCTGAATGCCTGGGTTCAGTTCCTCACTACCAATCTCAAACCAGATGCACAAAGTGACTTGCATCTGAAATTTGTTTACAATGGCAAGAGGCCCTGGTTTGCCCATTCTTTCTCTTTCTATCATCTATCTGTCTGTCCGTCTATATCTATATATCTATCTAATCATTACTCTGCTTGCAAATAAACAAAATTTTAAAAATTATACAAAAGAATCATTTAAAATATTTATTTATTTATCTTCTTTCTTTCTTTCTTTTTTTTTTTTTTTTTTGAGGTAGAGTTTGCTCTAGCCCAGGCTGACCTGGAATTCACTATGTAGTCTCAGGCTGTCCTCGAACTCATGGCAATCTTCCTACCTCTGCCTCCCAAATGCTGGGATTAAAGACATGCGCCACCATGCCCGATTTTTTAAAATTTATTTTCAAACAGAGAGAGACAGAGATAGAGAGAGAGTATGAGTGTGTCAGGGCCTCCAGTCACTACCAACCAACTTCAGATGCATGTGCAACTTTGTGCATCTGGCTTTATGTGGGTACTTATTGTTAGGCTCTGCAGGCAAGTGCCTTAACCACTGATTCATCTCTCCAGCCCCCACCAAAGAATAATTTTTTAGCTGTTTGAAGGGTGGGTTGAACTTCATTTGAAATAAGCCATCTCAGTATATTATAACATCCCAAAGTAATCAGCTTACTACTCTCTGGGTTAATCTAAGAACTCAATTAATTTTTTTTTTTTTTTGATTTTTCGAGGTAGGGTCTCATTCTAGTTCAGGCTGACCTGGAATTCACTATGTAGTCTCATGGTGGCCTTGAACTCATGGCAATCCTCCTACCTCTGCCTCCCAAGTGCTGGGATTAAAGACGTGCGCCACCACGCCCGGCAGAACTCAATTAATTTTAATAGCAATAAAATATAAGATGTTTATTATACGTATTTATTTTAATATGAATATGATTAACTTCATATGTAGTCCAATTTAAATTTTAATTTACAGTACTGATTGGTATTGATGCATCCATACATACATTTTATATGGTAAAGTATTACTCTGATTATCTTAAAAATAAGTTTACTTAGCCAGGCATGGTCGTGCACACTTTTAATCCCAGTACTCGGGAGAAGGAGGTAGGAGGATTGCTGTGAGTTTGAGGCCACCCTGAGACTACATAGTGAATTCCAGGTCAGCCTGGACCAGAGTGAGACTCTACCTCAAAAAAACAAAAACAAAAAAATAATAATAATAATTTTACTTGATTCTGATGTCTGTTTGCACATCCATACATGAAAAAAGCAAAAATTTAGAATGTTAAAAGCAATTTAAAGTAGGGAACACAGACAACTTCTAAAAATATAGAGATCACCACCTGCTTCTTTTAAGTTCTGTAAGTGATGACATGAAATGGTCTGGAAGGTACTGACATCATGGCCAATAGAATCTTAATTTGCATCCCACCCTGTTGAGACAGTTTATCAGCAAGTATATTTGAATAAATTAATCTAAACTACTGGATTATTTTGATTTTTTTCTTTAGGTTATTACTAAAGTAATGAGTAATAATTACTATTGGCTTATTTTAAAACTTTAAACTTTCAGCCTTTGATTATTGAAAAGTCTAAATTAAATAAAAGTCATTTATCTGAAAATAAAAGATATATTTTTACAAAAAATTAATAATTCATTTAAGATAAAATAAGCGCTAGGAATGGTAGGCACTCTCTTGTACTCAGTTTACTAAGGAAGGAGCATTGGGAGCTCAAGACCAACCTGGACCATATATTGAGACTCTGTCTCAAAACAAAAACCAGGTAAATAAATAAATTAAGCATGCAATAACATTTCTCTAGAACATATTTTAAGACTCCTCATTGATACAATTAATAATTAATTTTTATATACTTTGAATATTTTTTCAAAAAGAGACAATCTTTTGAAAACTGTTGCTAATCACCAACCAGCAAAGCCTTTGTCTGGAGTGAAGATTCTTGATGTTGGCTGTGGTGGTGGACTGTTAACTGAAGTAAGTGACTGAGCTTTTCTGCTATTTTTTGCATTTTCTTTTATGTGTGTGTGTGTGTGTGTGTGTGTGTGTGTGTTTTTCTTTCTTGCATTTGTATGTGTGCATGGTGTGTGTGCACGTCTGGAGGCCAGAGGTTGATGCTGAGTAGCTTCCTTGACTTACTTCACTTTATTTACTGAGGCAGGGTCTCTCATTTGAATTTAGAGCTCACCAGTTCAGCTAATCTAGTTAGCCAGCTTGCCTTGGGAATCCCCTGTCTCCACTTCTTGATTGCTGGGTTACAGATGGGCCAACATGCCTACCTGGCACTTATGTAGGTGCTGGGGATCTGAACTCAGCTTCTCATGTTTGCATGGCAAGTGCTTTCTTTACTCTCCATCCCTTTTTCTTCCATTAAAAAAAAAAAAAGGAAAAAAGTTCTTTATTTGTAAGCAGACTGACAGAGAGAGGAGACAGAGAGAATTGGTGCACCAGGGCCTCCAGCCAGTGCAAATGTAGTCCAGATGCATGTACCACCATGTGCATCTGGCTTATGTTTGGTACTCAGGAAACCACTAAGCCATTTCTTCAGCTCTATTTTTTTCATTAATTTTTTTTAAATTATTAAGGCCCTGTGTCATTAAAGGCTTTAACAACCGCTGGGTTGCAGTGGCTTTTCTGCTAAAGGGTGTGCAGAGACAGATTGAGTCAGCGGTATTTTTAAAATAAATATATATATATGTATATTTATTTAATTTATTTGCAAGCAGAGAGAGTGAGCGAGCATGGGTATACTAGAGCCTCTTGCCACTGCAGACGAACTCCAAGTGCATGGCCACCTTGTGTATCTGGCTTTACCTTTAACCAACAAGCCATCTCCCCAGCCCCTCAGCAGTAGTTTTTGAGAGATCCCTTGCACAGAGCTCTGGGGTTCTGAAAGCTACTAATCTTCTAAGATGAACGAAACATAGTTCATATGTTTCAGTGGGAGGCAAAGAAAGGCAAGAGTTATCACAGCTTGTCATTTATACAGTCTGTGTTTTGACAAACCTTCTAGATGATTCTGGTATGTACTAAGTTTGAGAAGTACATTCAAACTTCTGTGATATCTTTATATAGACATCACATAAAACAGATTATCTAAGGCAATGTAAGCTATGGTTACAAGTTTAGGTTTTATTTTTATCATAGCTGGAAGCCATCAGAAGAAAATAATGTAATGTAAAAAAAATCATACAGAGCCTGGTATGGTGTTGCATGCCTTTAATCCCAGCCCTCAGGAGGCAGAGTAGGAGGGTCACTGTGAGTTTGAGGCTACCCTGAGTGAATTCCAGGTCAGCCTGAGCTAGAGTGAGACTCTACCTTGAAAAAAAAATCATACACAAGAAGGTTAGAGAAATGGATTAGTGGTTAAAGGTACTTGCTTGCAAAGCCTGAATGCCTGGGTTCAGTTCCTCACTACCAATCTCAAACCAGATGCACAAAGTGACTTGCATCTGAAATTTGTTTACAATGGCAAGAGGCCCTGGTTTGCCCATTCTTTCTCTTTCTATCATCTATCTGTCTGTCCGTCTATATCTATATATCTATCTAATCATTACTCTGCTTGCAAATAAACAAAATTTTAAAAATTATACAAAAGAATCATTTAAAATATTTATTTATTTATCTTCTTTCTTTCTTTCTTTTTTTTTTTTTTTTTTTTGAGGTAGAGTTTGCTCTAGCCCAGGCTGACCTGGAATTCACTATGTAGTCTCAGGCTGTCCTCGAACTCATGGCAATCTTCCTACCTCTGCCTCCCAAATGCTGGGATTAAAGACATGCGCCACCATGCCCGATTTTTTAAAATTTATTTTCAAACAGAGAGAGACAGAGATAGAGAGAGAGTATGAGTGTGTCAGGGCCTCCAGTCACTACCAACCAACTTCAGATGCATGTGCAACTTTGTGCATCTGGCTTTATGTGGGTACTTATTGTTAGGCTCTGCAGGCAAGTGCCTTAACCACTGATTCATCTCTCCAGCCCCCACCAAAGAATAATTTTTTAGCTGTTTGAAGGGTGGGTTGAACTTCATTTGAAATAAGCCATCTCAGTATATTATAACATCCCAAAGTAATCAGCTTACTACTCTCTGGGTTAATCTAAGAACTCAATTAATTTTTTTTTTTTTTTGATTTTTCGAGGTAGGGTCTCATTCTAGTTCAGGCTGACCTGGAATTCACTATGTAGTCTCATGGTGGCCTTGAACTCATGGCAATCCTCCTACCTCTGCCTCCCAAGTGCTGGGATTAAAGACGTGTGCCACCACGCCCGGCAGAACTCAATTAATTTTAATAGCAATAAAATATAAGATGTTTATTATACGTGTTTATTTTAATATGAATATGATTAACTTCATATGTAGTCCAATTTAAATTTTAATTTACAGTACTGATTGGTATTGATGCATCCATACATACATTTTATATGGTAAAGTATTACTCTGATTATCTTAAAAATAAGTTTACTTAGCCAGGCATGGTCGTGCACACTTTTAATCCCAGTACTCGGGAGAAGGAGGTAGGAGGATTGCTGTGAGTTTGAGGCCACCCTGAGACTACATAGTGAATTCCAGGTCAGCCTGGACCAGAGTGAGACTCTACCTCAAAAAAACAAAAACAAAAAAATAATAATAATAATTTTACTTGATTCTGATGTCTGTTTGCACATCCATACATGAAAAAAGCAAAAATTTAGAATGTTAAAAGCAATTTAAAGTAGGGAACACAGACAACTTCTAAAAATATAGAGATCACCACCTGCTTCTTTTAAGTTCTGTAAGTGATGACATGAAATGGTCTGGAAGGTACTGACATCATGGCCAATAGAATCTTAATTTGCATCCCACCCTGTTGAGACAGTTTATCAGCAAGTATATTTGAATAAATTAATCTAAACTACTGGATTATTTTGATTTTTTTCTTTAGGTTATTACTAAAGTAATGAGTAATAATTACTATTGGCTTATTTTAAAACTTTAAACTTTCAGCCTTTGATTATTGAAAAGTCTAAATTAAATAAAAGTCATTTATCTGAAAATAAAAGATATATTTTTACAAAAAATTAATAATTCATTTAAGATAAAATAAGCGCTAGGAATGGTAGGCACTCTCTTGTACTCAGTTTACTAAGGAAGGAGCATTGGGAGCTCAAGACCAACCTGGACCATATATTGAGACTCTGTCTCAAAACAAAAACCAGGTAAATAAATAAATTAAGCATGCAATAACATTTCTCTAGAACATATTTTAAGACTCCTCATTGATACAATTAATAATTAATTTTTATATACTTTGAATATTTTTTCAAAAAGAGACAATCTTTTGAAAACTGTTGCTAATCACCAACCAGCAAAGCCTTTGTCTGGAGTGAAGATTCTTGATGTTGGCTGTGGTGGTGGACTGTTAACTGAAGTAAGTGACTGAGCTTTTCTGCTATTTTTTGCATTTTCTTTTATGTGTGTGTGTGTGTGTGTGTGTTTTTCTTTCTTGCATTTGTATGTGTGCATGGTGTGTGTGCACGTCTGGAGGCCAGAGGTTGATGCTGAGTAGCTTCCTTGACTTACTTCACTTTATTTACTGAGGCAGGGTCTCTCATTTGAATTTAGAGCTCACCAGTTCAGCTAATCTAGTTAGCCAGCTTGCCTTGGGAATCCCCTGTCTCCACTTCTTGATTGCTGGGTTACAGATGGGCCAACATGCCTACCTGGCACTTATGTAGGTGCTGGGGATCTGAACTCAGCTTCTCATGTTTGCATGGCAAGTGCTTTCTTTACTCTCCATCCCTTTTTCTTCCATTAAAAAAAAAAAAAGGAAAAAAGTTCTTTATTTGTAAGCAGACTGACAGAGAGAGGAGACAGAGAGAATTGGTGCACCAGGGCCTCCAGCCAGTGCAAATGTAGTCCAGATGCATGTACCACCATGTGCATCTGGCTTATGTTGGTACTCAGGAAACCACTAAGCCATTTCTTCAGCTCTATTTTTTTCATTTAATTTTTTTAAATTTTTCTTTATTTGTTTATTTATTTATTTGAGGGTGAGAGAAAGAAACAGGTATTGAGAGGAAAGAGAGAGAGAGGATGGCCAAAACACAGCCTCCAGCTACTGCAAATGAAATCCAGACAAATGTGCCACCTTGTGCATCTGGCCCACATGGGTACTAGGGAATCAAACCTGGGTCCTTAGGCTTCTCAGGCAAGCCTTAATAGCTAAGATATCACTCCAGCCCTGTTCCTTCCATTTTTTTAAATTTATTTTTTAATTAAAAATTTTTTGTTTATTTTTATTTATTTATTTGAGAGCAACAGAGAGAGAGAGGTAGAGAGAGAGAGAGAGAGGAGAGAGAGAATGGGCGCGTCCAGCCACTGCAAACAAATTCCAGATGCATGCACCCCCTTTTGCATCTGGCTAACGTGGGTCCTGGGGAATCGAGCCTCAAACCAGGGTCCTTAGGCTTCACAGGCAAGCGCTTAACTGATAAGCCATCTCTCCAGCCCTATTCCTTCCATTTTTAATTTGGACAAAAATTAAAAATGAACTGGCCTTGTGCCTCCCATTTATTTATTTATTTATTTATCTGCACGGAGAGAGAAAGGATTGAGAATGGGTATGTCAGGACCTCTTCCCACTGCTAATGAATTCTAGATGCATATACCACTTTGTGCATCTGGCTTTATGTGGGTTCTCGGGAATTGAATCTGGGCCTTCAGGTTTTGCAAGCAAGTACCTTTAACTGCTTAGCCATCTTTCCAGCCCCTGATCCCTTTAATAAATAATGTACTTTATGTTTTTATTGACTAGTACTGGTTCTAATCTTTATGATAGTAAAAGAGTAATATATGATTTTTAAAATTAAAAAAGCTTTATCTGCCAGGCGTGGTGGCACATGCCTTTAATACCAGCACTCGGGAGGCAGAGGTAGGAGGATCGCCATGAGTTGGAGGCCACCGTAAGACTACATAGTGAATTCCAGGTCAGCCTGGCTAGAGTGAGACCTTACCTTGAAAAATAAAAATAAAAAGCTTTGTCTGGTCAAGATAGTTCTCACACTCATTTATATCCCTATCATGCTAAAATAACAAAATCTTACTGTTAGATGCAATTTAGATGTAGTTATAACATGTTCTGCAAAGTGAGAAATTCTGCATTAGCCCATAGCAGCTTTGTCTCTTTTGAAATCTACTTGGTCCTCATGCCTGTGGGTTCCACATCCAAAGATTCAACCAATCCCAGATAGAATATATTTTAAATATCTGCTAAAATTAAAAAAAATGCTAAAATTAATGAGCTAAAACTTCCCAAAAATTATACCGAAGATTTTTGGATTTCGTATTTATTTATTTATTTATTTATTTAATTTGCGAGAGAGAGAGAGAGAGAGAAACAGAGAGAGATAATGGGCACGGTAGGTCCTTTAGCCACTGCAAAGGAACTTCATATGTACCATCTTGTACATCTGGCTTTATGTGGGAACTAGGGAATTGAATCTGGGTCCTTTGGCTTTGCAGGCAAGCACCCTTAACCACTAAGCCATCTTTCCAGCCCAGATTTTATTTTAATATTTTTATTTATTAAGTTGAGAGGGAGAGAATGAAGCAGAGAGTGAGGCAGATAGAGAATGGGCGAGCTAGGGCCTCCAGCCACTGCAAATGTACTCCAGACGCATGTACCAATTTGTGTAACTGGATTATGTGGATCCTGGGGAATTGAACCTAGGTTCTTTGGCTTTTCAGGCAAGTGCCTCAACCGCTAAGCCATCTCTCCAGCCCCAGATTTTGTTTTTAACAACAACAAAAATGGGGCCTGGAGGATGTGAGGGTGATCTGGCTGCGACATCTGTCACCCCATTGATTGCCGGGGTTGATTCGGCTGATCTGGCTGGCTAGGCGGTGTCCCCTTCCTCCCTCACCACTCCATGTGCATACCTCCTGAAGTTGCACACTTGGCCGAAGAGGACAACCTTCCCGAATAGAGGAAGATGGATCTTCTGTCAAGGATGTACGAGTAGCTGCGCGACCCTGCTAGAACCTCCAAACAAGCTCTCAAGGTCCATTTGTAGGAAAAGGTAGGGTAGTCAAGCTTCCAAGACTCCAGCCAGACACATCCAAATGAGGCACTGCATGTGGCAGTCTGCCTTTGTTTAAAAAAGGGCGGTGGGGCTAGAGAATGACTTAGTGGTTAAGTGCTTGCTGGCAAAGCCAGAGGATCCAGGTTCAACTTTCAGTACCCACATAAAGCTAGATGCATGAAATGGTGCATGTGTCTGGAGTTCTTTTGCAGTGGCCAGAGGCCCTGGAGTGTTCATTCATTCTCTCTCTCTCTCTCGGCCTATTTCTTAAATAAATAAAATATTTTTTAATGGGCATAGGTCATTCAAATAGCTTTGTGTGATCTCTTCTATACCAAGAAATTAGGCAGTTTCTGTCACATAAAGTTCATTTTGGGGCTGCCTATTTGCACATGTTTTGATAACAAAATCTAAGAATTTTGCTTTCTTGTGAGACTCTCTTTTGTAGGTGCTTTGGAATACTTGTGAGAGTAATCATCTGCCTGTAAAAAATACTTGCTTAGCATAGCACATGTGTGCTTTACAGCTATATCTTAGATTCTTAGAGCAGCACAAGAACTTTTTACTACAAGCTGCATCATAACTTGATCTTTCAAGGCTATTTTCAGCAATCATAGATTCAGAAGTGATTGGGTTCAGTGGGGTCTAGTACTGTCAAAATCCGTAACTCAGCCAAGTTGACAGTAAGCTTAACAGTGGCCTTTGGGGCACAGCTGAGTTCCCAAGTGTACAGAAAACATGTTTTTCACTTGGCGGTAGGTTGGTTTCTTTTGACATCAATTATAAAATTTCTTGACAACTAAACTATATGAAAATGCATTTTTTTTTCAAGGAAGGGTCTCACTGTAGCCCATGGAATTCACTCTGTAGTCTCAGGGTGGGTTCGACCTCATGGTGATCCTCCTACCTTTGCCTCCCAAGTGCTGGGATTAAAGGTGTGTGCCACCACACCCAGCGAAAATGCATCTTTAGAATCAGAAATATATGGCATATAAATGATAAATGAAATAGATTTCACTACATGTTTCTACAATGAGCTAGAGTATTACTGCAAATCACTGTTTATCTAGAGTTAAAGTAATGTAGGGCTACAGAGGTGGCTCAGCCATTAAGGCGTTGCCTGCAAAGCCTAATGATTTGGGATCAATTTCCCAGTCCCCATGAGAAATCAGTTTTGCAAAGTGGTTCATGCATCTGGTGGAGTTCATTTGCAATGGCTGGAAACCCTGGCATACCCATTCTCTCTTTCTCTCTCTCTCCTTACAAATAAATAAAACACTAAAAAAGGTGACTTGTATTTTTACCTTGTTGATTAACCATGTTTTATATAAATACTATACAAATTTTGGTTAAAATTCTGTTTTAAATACTTAGACATGCAATCAGAAGTGTCCAAGATGTGAAGAATTATTTCTATAGGCTGGGGATGAGTCTCAGGGTAGAGCAGGTACTTAGCACACATGAGGCCTTCAGTTTTATCCCTTCCCTGGTACTTGGGAGAGGAGTTCTGGTCAGTTATAGAAAAAAAGCTATTGGGATAAAAATATTCATTAGAAAGTTGAGTATTTCAGAGATGATAACTTTTTTCATGGCTCATTATACTTTAAATATATTAATACTGTACTACATTTGTATAAATGTATGTTTTTGTTGTGCTCTCATTTTTAAGCTCTTTATTGTGCAAAAGTTGATATGTATGAAAACTAGAGGAAGTAGGATATAAACCCATGTACCCATAATTGATGGCCAGTAATTACTACCTATTGGTTAATCTGACTTTGGTTGTAAAATGTATTTTATTTTCTTCTTGAGAGTAACATCTTTTATACCATTAGCCTTTAGGGCGACTCGGGGCTTCAGTTATTGGAATTGATCCTGTGGATGAAAACATTAAAATTGCACAGCACCATAAGTCATTTGATCCAGTCCTGGATAATAGGATAGAGTACAGAGTATGCTCCCTGGAAGAGATTGTGGGAGAGACTACAGAAACCTTTGATGCTGTCATAGCTTCTGAAGTCGTGGAACATGTCATTGACCTAGAAACATTTATACAGTGCTGCCACCAAGTGTTAAAAGTAAGTTTACTTACATTTTCTTCTGACCTTGTAAATGTATTCATACCAATAAAACCTTCCATAATACTTTAGCAGTATAATGGGCATAGGAGAGGAAGAACAAGGAACAGGGATCGGGGCCAACATCTGTGCTGGAGATTTTTTGCAGCCCCTTTACTGCCTTCAGTAACAGAGTTTTCCAGTGTCCAATTAGTGTCTAGATGTTCAGGGATCTTAAAAAATGTTGGTACTAACAATATAGAACAATGATTAGGCTGGGCGTGTTGGCGCATGTCTTTAATCCCAGCACTTGGGAGGCAGGGTAGGAGGATCGTCGTGAGTTTGAGGCCACCCTGAGACTACATAGTGAACTGTAGGGTCAGCCTGGGCTAGAGTGAGACCTTACCTTGAAAAACAAACAAACAAAAAGGTATAAATTTATTTAAATAGCATTAGTGAAGTAACTCTGTAGATGATGTATATATAACAGACTTCATCTTTTGAAGAGATTTTTTTCATGGTATCTCACACCTGTAATCTGGGCACTTGGTAGTATGAGGCAGGCAGATTGCTATGAGCTTGAGATCAGCCTGGGCTACATAGTGAATTCCAGGCAAGTTTAGGCTGCAAATGAGGCCCAGTCCCTAACTCCTCCCCACCAAAAATTAATAAATAAAAAGGAAAAATAAAGTTCCTTCTTACATATGACCTTGGTCTTACCTACAACCACATGAGAAAAAACAGGCAGATTATTAGTCTTGATCTATTAGGATTTCTGGATGTCTCAGCCTCCTGAGTGGTGGGATTAAAGACCTGTGCCACCATGCCCAGCAGAAAGCTTTATTTTATTTTTTTTTAATTTTTATTTGTTTATTTGAAAGAGAGAAGCCGGGCGTGGTGGCGCACGCCTTTAATCCCAGCACTCGGGAGGCAGAGGTAGGAGGATCGCCGTGAGTTCGAGGCCACCCTGAGACTCCATAGTGAATTCCAGGTCAGCCTGGGCTAGAGTGAAACCCTACCTCGAAAAACCAAAAAAAAAAAAAGAGAGAGAAAGACAGGGGTGGGGGGATAGAGAATGGGCACACCAGGGCCTCCAGCCACTGCAGACGAACTCCAGATGCATGCACCACCTTGTACATCAGGCTTATGTGGGTCCTGAAGAATCAAACTGAGGTCCTTTGGCTTTGCAGACAAATGCCTAAACCGCTAAGCCATCTCTCCAGCCCAGAAAGCTTTATTTTAAAGTAACTGTGAGTTTATAGAAGAGTTGCAAAGACTGCTTTCTCCTTACGTCTTACATCCTTACAACTCGCATCATAAGGGCAAGAATTAAGATTATTGAAGTGAGGCATCTAGGGCACAAAGTTGACGGGGACCCTGCCTCTCAGAAGCCCACACTGCACTTGTCTGTCTCAGATCTGTGTCTGGGGCTTCACTTTCTTCATTGCAGTCCTTTCCTTGCACTTAACATTTGCCCATGAATAATGGTATGTTGCTAACTGCACAGAGCCAGTTAAAGCTCAGTACTTTGCCACACTTGCCATTTTTCTGTTACAGATCAAACCTTGGGTCCTGCACTACATTTGGTTGCCATGTCTCCCTTAGTCACCTTCAGTCTGTGACAGTTTCTAGGTTTCCTCTTAAATGAAGTTTTACTAGGCTCATTATCTATTTCCCATGGAAATCCTCATGTCTCAGCATATATATCTCTGTGGAGGTTCTTTGACACATTGAGGATTGCTGACATTGAAGACTTTAAAGTCTGAGAACTAAAGATTTTTTTTTTTCTAGGTAGGGTCTCACTGTAGCTCAGGCTGACCTGGAATGCACTATGTAGTCTCAGGGTGGCCTTGAACTCATGGCGATCCTCCTACCTCTGCCTCCCGAGTTCTGGGATTAAAGGCGTTAAGCCACCACGTCTGGCTCTGAAAACTAAAGTTTTAAAACTAAAATTTGCTTTAATTGAGATCCCATATTTAAAAAAAAAAAAAAAAAACATGGCTGGAGAAATGGCTCAGTTAAGGCACTTGCTTGCAAAACCTGAAACGGGGTCATGCACCACGGAAACATCGCTGGGCTGGAGAGATGGTTCAGTGGGTTAAAGGAACTTGCTTGCAAAGCATCACTGCCCAGGTTCAAGTCCCCAGTACCCATGTAAAGCCAGATGCACAAAGTGATGCATGCTTCTGGAGTTTGTTTGCAGTGGCTGGAGACCCTGGCATACCCATCTCTATCTGCCTCTTTCTCTCTCTCTCAAATAAATAAATAAAGATAAAATATTTTTTAAAAATGGCAGACTGCTTGAGAGTTTGCATAGTGAATTCCAAGTCAGCCTGGCTAGAGTGAGATTCTATTTCAGGAAAAAAATACATTGATTTTTAAAGAAACAAAAATAGGACTGCAGAGATGGCTTAGTGGCTAAGGTGCTTGCCTGCAAAACCTAAGGACCCAGATTCAATTCCCAAATACCCACAAAAGCCAGGTACATAAAGTGGCACATGAGTCTAGAATTCATTTGCAGTGGCTCAAGGTCCTGATATGCCCATACTCTCTCTGTGTCTGCCTTTTCGTCTATCTCTTTCTTTCTCCCTCTCTTAAATAAATATATAAATAAAATATTTAAAGCCTGGGCTAGAGCAAGACCTACTTTGAAAAACCAAATAATAATAATAGTAAATAAATGAATAAATAAAAATTTCAATAATTGATCTAAGTGTTTATCTTGATTCCTTCATAATCTTTATACCAATTAAAATCAAAACAAAGTAAATGTTTCAATATTAGTTATTAGTGTTTTTGTGAGAGAACACTTACTGGTAGGGCTCCCATGCCCAGAATGTGCAGCTGAACGCTCTGCACACAAATTGACATACTAGCACCTGAGAAAAAACACAGAAGGCCTTCTATACATTGGGATGTAAATGTGCACATGTCACAAGCAAGGACAGCTGGATCTTATATATATATATATATATATATATTTTTTTTTTTTTTTTTTTTTTTTTGAGGTTCTAGTGCAAGCTGACCTGGAATTCACTATGGAGTCTCAGAGTGGCCTCGAACTCATGGCGATCCTCCTACCTCTGTCTCCCCAGTGCTGGGATTAAAGGTGTATGTCACCATGCCCAGCCGTATATATTTTTAATTTGGCTTTTTAATTTACTTTTTGTATATAAATTTTATTACACATTTCAGGTACTCAAAGATAGAAGCTCTGCCCTTTTCTTTAAAAAAAAAATTGTAGTAACTTTTTTTTTAAATACTTTATTTTTATTTATTTATTTATTTGAGAGAGAGACAGAGAGAGGGAGAATGGGCATGCCAGGGCCATATTTGCCTATAAAAATGCTGGGCCAACAGAGCTCAGTACTCAGGAAATTATTCCCCTGAGTCCATGTCGACATGAATCTATTTTCTGTTTCTCTATATCTAGTGCAATCTCTGTGGGACTCAGTTTCGTTAGCACTTTCACATCCTCACCCCTCCTCTTTTTTTTTTTTTTTTTTTTTTGGTCTTTTGAGGTAGGGTCTCACTCTAGCCCAGGCTGACCTGGAATTCACTATGGAGTCTCAGGGTGGCCTCGAACTCACTGCGATCCTCCTACCTCTACCTCCCGAGTGCTGAGATGAAAGGTGTGTGCCACCACGCCCGGCTCACCCCTCCTCTTTCTGCCAGCACAACCCTACCCCCACCTTAAGACCAATAAAGTCCCCCTGCCAAATGCCACCAGCCCACATCTGACATTTCCAGAGTTGCTGTGCTGCGGAAACATGGTATGTCCCTCTGAATAAAGCCTGCTCTGGCCATGGCGGTTGTGAACTGCTTTTTTCCTTCAAACTCACCTCTAAACATTTTGCTTATATGTTATATATATTCTTCTGTATGTATCAAATATTTCTTATTAAAATTTAAAAATGACTGTTAGTAATTCTTTGAAGGTGCTCTTCAGCTATTAGTTGTACTTGTTCATAATTACTGCATTGGGAAAGTGGCTTGTGACCCGAGGAGTCAGGTGGGATTTAGCCATAAGAAGATCTTGGCAGGATTAACAGAGTGAAATGTGGGAACTTTTCACAGATATATATCTAGCTCTGGGAAAATTGCCATATTTCTGGGGGATTCATGTTCCCTTCAAGAGGCCGGGTGTGGTGGCATTCATTTGCAGTGGCTTGAAACATTTATTTGCGTGCCCTCCCACACACACGTGCAAATAATAAAATAAATAAATAAATATGATTTGGGTAAATTCTATTGTGTTCCTCCTACTTAGGAATCTTACCTACAATCGAATGATTTGGAAGGAAGGAGAAGTGAAGGAAACTATGCCTTTACCTAACGTATACCCCTAACTTTTAAAATTTTACATTTATTCAAGTTTACCTTCCTATATTTTTTTTCTTTTAGCCTGATGGTTCTTTATTTATTACTACAATCAACCAAACACAGCTGTCCTATGCCTTGGGAATTGTTTTTGCAGAACAAATTGCAGGTATTGTACCAAAAGGTACTCATACATGGGAGAAGTTCGTGTCACCAGAAAACCTAGAGAGTGTTCTGGAATCAAGTAAGTATAAAGCAAATTACTTTCCAGTTTTCAAGGCCTGCCTAATTCCCTGATACATACCCCCCCACACACACACACGTGTGCGCAGCATGCACACACACATACACACACAGTAATCACATAAGCTAGTACTTATTAAACAGGTCACTAACATTTTTCCAATTAAGTCATAAATTTTTGAAGCTCTAATTATGAAGTAGATACCCATCTCACCTATGACACCTAACCAAGAGATGATAAATAAGTGCTTTTGGCTATTTAGTCTACATTTCCTTAAGGATGGGGTACAAATATCTGTAACACATCCTCAGTTTGTCTCAGTGAGCCCTGCTTGTATCAACTTATCTTATTATTTTCCTGGACTCCAGTCACCCAGTCATATTTTCAATTTCCTTCTTACTTTTTTTTTTAGTTTTTTGAGGTAGGGTCTCACTATAATCCAGGCTGACCTGGAATTCACTATGTACTCTCAGGGTGGCCTTGAACTCATGATGATCCACCTACCTCTGCCTCCCAAGTGCTGGGATTAAAGGCGTACACCACCATACCTGGCCTTCTTACTTTTTATATATTTTATGCTACCTGTAGCACACATTACATTATGGTAATTGTCATTTTTTCATTCTTTTTTGTCCTGTATACTTCTTGATGGCAAGGTTACAACTCCAGTTCTTACTCTGTAGTGCCTCACTCTGCCGTAAGCATAGTAAATACTCAGTTCACTGAGTTCTGTCAAGCAGTATTGCTTCTCAATTCATTTACTTAGCATTTGCTATTCTTTTTTTTAAAAAATTATTTATTTGAGAGAGAGAGAGACAGAGTAACAGGCAGATGAGAAAGAGAGAGAGATAATGGGTGCACCAGGGCCTCTAGCCACTGCAAATGAACTCCAGACACATGTGCCACCTTGTGCATCTGGATTCACATGGGTGCTGGAGAATTGAACCTGGGTCCTTTGGCTTTGCAGGCAAGTGCCTTAACTTCTAATTCAGCCCCCGACATTTGCTAATCTTGCTGAATGCGTAGAGTTACTGTGTTTGTCATGCTTTTTTTTCATAAGAGTTTATCAATAAACTTAGTTTTACTTGGAATTTTACCAATCCATAGTAACGTAGTGAGTTTCAGAGATTTCTGTGAGTAACTTCATTGCAGTTAGAATAGAAAAAAAGATTAAAGAATCTTTATGGAACTGGACATGGTAACACATTGGAATGCCATCATGCTCGGCTAAGAATTCTTCATAAATATGAAGCATTACTATAGACTCTTGGCATTTGAATGATAAATGTTATATTAAGTTCATGCATTCTATCTCCTTTTCAGATGGTCTGTCAGTTCAAACTGTGGCAGGAATGCTCTACAATCCCTTTTCAGGTTACTGGCATTGGAGTGTAAATGCCAGCATCAACTATGCAGCTCATGCTGTGAGGTCCAAAGTACAGGAACACCAGGGACCTACTGAATTTGTTTCAAAGGGGGAAACAGAAGAGCTTGGTGCTAAAGCTTCCACCAGCCCGTGGGTACATGAAGAGCTGAAGAAATGAATATTTACTCAGGAATGTAATAATGTGGCTTAAAAGTCTGATGTTAGCTGGATGTGGTGGTGCATACCTTTAATCCCAGTTCTTGGGAGGCTGCCTGGACTACAGAATGAGTTGAGACCCTTCTTCAAAACAAAACAAACAAACAAACAAACAAAACCCCAACCAAACAAAATAAAAGGTTTGATGTTAACAAAAAAAATATGAGGCATATCTTTTGAGAGAGAATCATGAAAGAAAGAAGAATTTGGGTCATGGAGATGCCTCACTGGTTAAAGGCTGTTGGCCCGGGTTTGATTCCTCAGTGCCCACATAAAGTAGTACATGTGTCCAGAGTTTATTTGCAGTGGCAAGAGGTTCTGGCATGCCATACTTCCTGTTTTTCTCAAGTAAATAAATAAAATTAAAATACAAAAGAAGGGCTAAATCCTTGGACGAAACTTTGTTTTGTTTTTGTTTTCTATTTTTTACTTTTTTCCCCTTTCTGTTGACAGCTTTCATACTTACAGACAATAAACCATAATAATTCCCTCACCTCTCCTACTTCCTCCTTCACAAATCTACACTCCATCATATCCCTTCCTTCTCTCCATTAGTCTCTTTTTTTATTTTTATTTATTTATTTTGGTTTTTCGAGGTAGGGTTTCACTCTAGCTCAGGCTGACCTGGAATTCACTCTGTAGTCTCAGGGTGGCCTTGAACTCACAGCGATCCTCCTACCTCTGCCTCCCGAGTGCTAGGATTAAAGGTCTGCGCCACCACGCCCGGCTCTCTTTTTTATTTTGATACATATTTTCCTCCTATTATGAGGGTCTTGTGAAGATAATGCTCAGCACTGCGAGGTCATGGATATCAGTGCCAATTTCTGTCTGGTCAGTTGCATTGTAAGCAGTCCTACTTTTCCTTCAGCTCTTACATTCTTTCTGCCACCTCTTCTGCAATAGACCCTGAGCCTTGGAAGGTGTGATAGGGATGTTTCTGTGCTGAACATTCCTTTGTCAAGTCTTCTTAGCACTATGTTGACTTTTGGGTCATCCCAGTGGTCACTGCCATCTGAAAAGAGAAGCTTTGCTAAACAAAATTAAGAGAAGCATTGCCGGGCGTGGTGGCGCACGCCTTTAATCCCAGCACTCGGGAGGCAGAGGTAGGAGGATCGCCTTGAGTTCGAGGCCACCCTGAGACTCCATAGTGAATTCCAGGTCAGCCTGGGCTAGAGTGAGACCCCACCTGAAAAAAAAAAAGTAGCATTAATATATGGGTATGAACATTAAGTACAGTATTTACAGGGCAGTTTGGCGACCATAATATATGTATTTAGCCAGAGAACAGCAGGCATTACATTCCTAATGTTCATGATCTCCCCACTGTAGCAGACAGCTTCAGGTTCACTGAGATGAACTTTCAGACCAGACACAGTTATGGAGGAAGGGATATTTATTGAAGCTTACAGATCCAGGGGAAGTTCCATAAATGGCAGAAGAAGCTGGCCTGCCTTCACAGGTCCAAGCAGAGAGAGAGAAGCACAAGCCTAAAGCCAAAAGCCGCACAGCACAGCACACTTCAGGAACTCCAGCTAGGCACACTTTGCATATCTTTAGATTGAAATCTGAAACCCACCACCACACCTAAAGATCCACCCGGTGGCATTGCCTCCAGCCAGGTGGCTGCAGAATGCAAACTACAAACAAATAAACAACTGAATATATTGGGGGCCATCTATTCAAACCACATTCTGCCCCTGCCCCCAATAGATTTATAACCATCACACATTGTAAATTGTACTCAGTTCAATTTCAAAGTTCCCCATAGTCTTGACCAATTTCAGATATTAAGACCTGTAAAATCAAACAAGTTAAACATTTCTAACATATAAAGGCACAGAGTAAACATTTTCAACTGGTATAAGGCATAGCAAGGACAGACTAAAACAATGCAAACTCAACCACCATCAAACAAACATCAAACTTCTGCAGTTCAAGTTCAACATAACCAGAGACTGACAGTCTCCAGATTTTCCAAGTCTGTCCCTCCAGCTGGGCAGAGTAGCTGGGGAACACTTCCATCCCAGGCCAACAGTGAGCTCCATGGTAGTCCTTGCATTGTCCTGGTATACACAAAACACCTTCAGGTCTTCATGCAAACCACAGTCCATCTTCCAAAGGCTCTTTCAGCCTATCAGGGCATCAGGCCCTACCTCATGCTGCATCTCAGTAGCAGCTCCTGGAAGCATGTTCAATTCACGACCACTGCTCACATTTTTCATGCTTCTGAAACCAATACCAGGTGTGCAGGACACAGCCATATTCTTAATTCACAGACAAAATAAATCATAACCTTGAAAAGCAGGTTCCTTCTCCAGTCAACTCTTTCCAAAAGTGTTTGCATTTCTATGATAGTCTTTCCTCAGGCATCCTTTCCATGGTAAAGCAATCTTCCTTTAAGACTGCTAATGTGTTTGACAATAGGAGATTCAGTAACCTAAAACCAGTCTCAGTGCCTGTAATTTTAACTTGCTTGAGGTTTTCCAGCTTAAAATCTTAAATCTCTCAGTCTAGTATCTTCAGCCAAGCACATCAGTCCATTACAAATTTAACCTTGATCAAACTCTGTGGGCCTGGGCAGCAGGACGCAGCCAGCCCTTATGCCAGTAGCCCAGTTCCAACAAAGTCCTCTGCAGTCTTTCCTTCCCCTTAGAAAGCTCATAAGCCAAGCCTCGAAATTCAATATTGTCTGCACTTAGCATTCTCAAACTCTCATCAGAATAGTCCATAAAACTTGGCTTACCACTCCAGAGGGCATCTTCAGTTGCAAGCACCAAGTCCATGCCTATTCCTCCAAAACAAAGGTTCCAAAAGATCAACATCCACATGGTCAGGTTCATCTCAGCCCACTCCTCGGTACCAAATTCTGGAGCAGACAGCTTCAGGTTCACTGGGATGAACTTTCAGACCAGACACACTTATGGAGGAAGGGATATTTATTGAAGCTTACAGATCCAGGGGAAGTTCCATAAATGGCAGAAGAAGCTGGCCTGCCTTCACAGGTCCAAGCAGAGAGAGAGAAGCACAAGCCTAAAGCCACACAGCACAGCACACTTCAGGAACTCCTGCTAGGCACACTTTGCATATCTTTAGATTGAAATCTGAAACTCACCACCACACCTAAAGATCCACCCGGTGGCATTGCCTCCAGCCAGGTGGCTGCAGAATGCAAACTACAAACAAACAACTGAATATATTGGGGGCTATCTATTCAAACCACCACACCCACCATAGGCTTTTGATTAGGTTTTCAGTACCAGGCATATATGCCTTCCCACAGAGCAGGCCTCCAGTCCAATTAGAGAGCAGTTGGTTTCCCCCATAACAGACATGCCACTATTGCACCCATTAGCTCATTTGGCCTGGCTGGCCAAACATGAGGCTTGCAGTGTCCACTGTTTTCACCACTGATGACTTCTGTCTCCCATAAGGCTGTATGCAGTGCAGCTTTTTCCAGCTTTCTGTCAGCTGGTCTACTGGGAAAAGGTTTTCAGCTCAGCCCCATTTTGATTTCTTGGTAACCTTGCAGCCCAGGCATGTGGAGTCTTCAGTAATAGGATCTTATTTTCTATTCCTGGTGGGAAACCAAGAGCCTTGGCAATAGCCTGTAATGTTTTGGGGCATCAGGGACCTCCCTGGCCAACAAATCACTGGAAGGTATCCCATCCCTGGCACTGAAAATTTTTTAGTAACAATCTGTGACTTCTGGGTGTGCCATTATCCAAAAAAGCAGGTTATCATTATCATGTGGCTTATTCACAATATCCTGAATTTTGACTACCCCTCCCCCGACACTCCTTTTACTCAGTCTTTTTTCTTGACCTCGCTTAGGCCATTCCACCCACAGTAATCTGACCATATACTTACATATATACAGTACCATCCGTTTAAGTCCATCCCTCTCCTCCCTCCCTTATAGTCCTTTTCTAGCTAACTGGCCTCTGATACCAAGTTTTACTCCAACTCACACACAAGTCTGAACATTTGTAACTAGGATCCACATATGAGAGAAAACATGTGATGTTTGGCTTTCTGAGCCTGAGTTACCTCACTTAGCATAATCCTTTCCAGAACCATCCATTTCCCTGCAAATTTCATTTTTCTTTACCACTGAATAGAACTCAATTATGTAAATGTGCCACATCTTTATTATCCATTCATCTGTTGCAGGACAACTAGGCTGGTTCCATTTCCTAGCTATTGTGAATAGAGCGGCAATAAACATTGTGCAATTATCAGTAAGGTAGTGTGAAGAGTCCTTAGGATATATGCCTAGGAGTGCTATAGCTGGGTTATATGGTAAATTTATTTTTAGTTATATCTGGAACCTCCACACTGATTTTCACAATGGCTGTACCAAACTACATTCCCACCAACAGTGTAGAAAGGTTCCCCTTTTTCCGCGTCCTTACCAACATTTATTGTCATTTGTTTTCTTGATAACCATTTTGACAAGGAGTGAGGTGGAATCTCAAAGTAGTTTTAGTTTGCATTTCCCTGATGGCTAAGGATGTAGAACATTTTTTTAGATGTTTATATGCCATCTGTATTTCTTCTTTTGAGAATTCTCTATTGAGTTCCATAGCCCATTTTTTAATTGCGTTGTTTGATTTCTTATTGTTTAGTTGTTGTTGTTGTTTTTCTTGGCTTTTCGAGGTAGAGTCTCACTGTAGCCCAGGCTGACCTGGAATTCACTATGGAGTCTCAGGGTGGTCTTGAACTCACGGTGATCCTCCTACCTCTACCTCCCGAGTGCTGGGATTAAAGGCGTGCGCCACCATGCCCGGCTAAGATTGTTTAGGTTTTTGAGTTCTTTGCATAGTCTGGATATTAATCCTCTGTCAGATGTATAGCTGGCAAAGATTTTCTCCCATTCTGTAGTTTGTCTCTTTGCTCTAGTCATAGTGTCCTTTGCTGTACAAAAGCTTTATAATTTTATGAGATCCCAGTAGTTGATTAGTGGTATTATTTCCTGAGCAACTGGGGTTATATTCAGAAAGTCATTCAATATATGCCAATACATTGGAGGGTTTCTCCTGCTTTTTCCTCAAGCATTTTCAGAGTTTTAGGTCTGGTATTAAGGTCGCTGATCCTTTTGGACTTGATTCTTGTGCATGGAAAGAGATAGGGATCTATTTTTATCCTTCTACATATAGATATCCAGTTTTCCCAGCACCACTTGTGGAAGAGGCTGTCTTTTCCCCAGTGATTTTTTTTTTTCTTTTTTGCATTTTTGTCAAATATCAGATGGCTTGGCTGGGTGTGGTGGCATACGCCTTTAATCCCAACACTTGGGAGGCAGAGGTAGGAGGATCGCCATAAGTTTAAGCCACCCTGAGACTACATAGTGAATTCCAGGTCAGCCTGGGCTAGAGTGAGACTCTACCTCAAGAAAACAACAACAACAAAAGAATCAGATGGCTTGTGCTCACTTTGGCAGCACATATACTAAAATTGGAATGATACAGAGAAGATTAGGATGGCCCCTGCACAAGGATGATGCACAAATTTGTGAAGTGTTCCATATTTTTTCACTCTTCTGTGTGTTTCCTTGAGATGGAATTTTTCATGGATTCTGGAACTTGCTGTTTTCACAAGCACCTGAGATTCTTCATTCTCTGTTCCCCACAGGACTGGAGCTGTGGACATGTGTGGTCATGCCCAGCTGTTTATGAGGATGCTGGAAGTTTAACTCAGGCCTTTTTGGATCCTCATGATTCACAAGAAATGCTCTTAACCTCTGAGCCATCTTTCTCATCCTATCTAGGGGTATTGATAGGTTGGCCAGAACATAGAAACAATAAAGGAAACAATAAAGTAGTTTTTATTGGTTCATGTATATGTAAATTAGGTGAGAAGGTAAAGACCAATCATGAGAGAGCCCATTAATCCAGGAAGAGCTCTCAATCAGTTCCACACCACCACCCCTCTTTGATATTATTTTTGGTGTGAGGGGGTCATAAGAAAGCCTTTTATTATTCCAGGGCCTAGTGGACAATGTAAAAAAGACTGTACCCTATGGTTCTTATTAGGCACTTGCCTCCAGAGGCAGTTCTTTTTTTTTCACATTTTTATTTTTATATATTTATTTATTTTTATTTTCTCAATTTTTATTAATATTTTCCATGATTATAAAAAATATCCCCTGGTAGTACCCTCCTCCCCCCCACTTTCCCCTTTGAAATTCCATTCTCCATCTATCCCCTCCCCATCTCAATCTTTCTACTTACATATATACAATACCAACCTAATAAATGCCCTCCAGAGGCAGTTCTTGACTGCAGAAGGCTTCTAACCTTGCCCTGCATCACCAGGAGGACATGATCTTACATGATGATTATCCAGGAACCTCCAGTCCACATCTGTCTTATTCCAGAAGTCTCTCTCTCCAACTTCTATCCAAAGCATTTCAGCAAACAACTGGTTTATAAATATATAGGAATGACCAATCACTATTACTCGTCCATGTAAGACTACCAAACATTCTGAGGAAGAGGGGAGTAAAAAAGACCATCAATGCCAGGTTTTGGTGAAAATATGGAACAGCTGGAATAGTAGGAGCATATTCCTATACAACCACTAAAAGGACAGTTTGGCAATTTCTCATAAACTAAAATTGATACAAAAGTAAGATTTAGATACTTCTTTTTTAGGTGTTTACTGGAAATAAATGCTCACAAAATATATATATATATATATATATCAGATGGCTGTAGCTCCCTGGATTAACATCTGAGCCTCTATTCTGTTCCATTGATCTACATGTCTGCCCTTGTGTCAGTACCATGCTGTTTTTGGTACTATGGCTTTGTAATATAGCTTAAACTTAACTATGGTGAGTCAGGCATGGTGGCACATGCCTTTAATCCCAGCACTCAGGAGGCAGAGGTAGGAGGATGGCCATGAGTTCAAAGCCACCTCTGAGACTATATAGTGAATTCCAGATCAGCCTAGACTAGAGTGAGACCTTACTTCAAAACAAAAAAAAACAGGGGCTGGAGAGATAGCTTGGTGGGTAAGGCACTTGCCTGCAAAGCCAAAGGACCTAAGTTCAGTTCCCCAGGACCCATATAAGCCAGATGCACAAGTGGGGGGGGGGGCGCATGTATCTGGAGCTTGTTTGCAATGGCTGGAGGCCCTGGTGTGCTCATTCTTTCTCTCTCTCTCTTCCTCTACCTCATGCTCTCAAATAAATAAATAAAAATAAAAAATATTTAAAAAACTAAAAAACAAAATCGTGTATGGTGGTACCACCAGCCTTATTTTTGTGGCTCAAAATTGTCTTGGCTATTTGAGATTTTTTTGTGTGTGTGCTTCCAACTGAATTTTAGGATTGTTTTTTCTATTTCCCTGAAGAATGCCATTGGAATTTTAATGGGGATTGCATTAAATGTGTAGATTGCTATTGGTAAGATTGACATTTTCACAATATTGATTCCTCCAATCCAGGAACATGTTATGTCTTTCCATCTCCTAGTGTCTTCTGAAATTTCTCACTTGAGTGTTTTTAGTTTTTATTGTAGAGATCCTTCACTTCCTTGGTTAGATTTATTCCAAGGTACTTTATCTTTTTTTTCCCTTTGGTGCAATTGTGAATGGGAATGATTCCCAGATTTCATCCTTCACATGTTTTTTGATAGTATATAGTAAAGCTACTGATTTATGTGTATCCTGACACATTGCTAAAAGTGTTTATCAGCTCTAATAGTTTGCTGGTAGAGTCTTTAGGCTCCTTTATGTATAAAATCTTATCAACTGCAAATAATGATAATTTGATCTCTTCCTTTACAATCTGTATTCCTTTTATGAGTGTCTCTTATCTTACTGCTATAGCTAAGACTTCCAATACTATATTAACTAAGAGTAGGGATGGTGGACACCCTTGTCTTGTTCCTGATTTTAGTAGAAAAACTTCAAGTTTTTCCCCATTTAGTATTATGTTGGCTGTATGTTTGTCATAAATAGCCTTTATTATGTTGAGATATATTCCTTCTATTCCCAGTTTCTGTAGGACTTTTACCATGAAGGGATGTAGGATTTTGTCAAATGCCTTTTATGCATCTATTGAGGTGATCATGTGATTTTTGTCTTTCAGCCCATTTATATAGTGTATTACATTTATCAATTTGCATATGTTGAACCATCCCTGCATCTCTGGCATAAAGCCTACTTGGTCTGGGTGAATGATCTTTTTGATATATTCTTGTATTTTGTTTGCCAATATTTTGCTGAGAATTTTTGCATCTATGTTCATGAGGGAGATTGGTCTGTAATTTTATTTTATTTTTTTGCACTGTCTTTGTCTGGTTTTTGTATCAGGGTGATGCTGATTTCATAGAAGGAGTTCGGTAGTATTCTTTCCTTTTTTATTTTATGGAAAAGTTTGAGAAGCATTGGTGTTTGTTCTTCCATGAAGGTCTGGTAAAATTCACCAATGAATCCATCTAGGGCCTGGACTTTTTTTAGTTGGGAGACTTTTTGTCACTGCTTGGATCTCCATACTTGTTATAGGTCTATTTAAATGGTTTATCTCATCTTGATTTAATTTTGTTAGGTCATATGAGTCAAGGAAATCATCCATTTCTTTCAGATTTTCACACTTAGAGGCATACTTATTCTTTTAAAAAAATTATGAATGGTTTATTCAAGTATTCAAGCAGGAAGTAAAAGAAACTAAATTATATATAATGTAGTAGCCATTCTTGGAGGGATGTTAACTGCTGGCATTTGCCATGATTAGCTATTTGGTGAAGTGTCAGCATTAACATTGAAAATATACATTAGATTGGAGAGAGCTGCCCATTTTTCTAAGAGAAAACAAGCCTTATTTCTCGTAGAAACTCCACGTCCCTAACAAGTCTTTAATCATCACTTTGTTTTGGCCATATTGCAATTCTCAAGAGCATTTCTTGATTCATGATATTTTTCTAATACTGTCCAAATAAACCTAGCCTTATTTACCCTAAGGTCACAGGCATCAATGCACTTTCTGCATGCACAACAAAATAAGGCAAACAACCAGCAACTTAAAGCATTACTGAGATCTGTCAGTGTAGATGTAGGTAAGCAAGTAAAAAAAATATGCAAATGTTCACATGGATGCAAGTTTTGATCATTTAAAAATTCTATGTTGCATAAGAATTCCAGAAAGGCTATATGAATAGAATCAAGTAAAATATTTTAAACAAGTCCATTGTGCCTTGGTTTTAAATTGCAAAATCCAATAATGGTTATTTTAACAAATTAGTGCAATATGAAAGATTTTGGAAGATAAATATGTATCTATATTAGATCATACTGAAGACTTCAAAATTCTTCCAAAAGCCACCTTTTACTTCTTAAAACTACTGATACTGAGCTGTTTAGAGATGCATGCTCGGATGGATGCTGAGAAAACTCACCACAAACTTCAAACTGTCTGAATGAACTGTAGACTCTCTTGCTTGTACACACCTTAGCAAACACATGGAGTTTCATACACTGCTCAGAGAACTTAGTGAAGAGTCACTCATTTTTGTTTTAGATTTAATTACCTAAAAGAATAACTGTACTTATAATTCTAAGGTACATTTATTTACCAAATGGAATACTCTTACTTCTGCAAAGGAAAAGGGAAAGGGGAGTGACCTTCAATAAGGCAGATTTTCTGCACACATGTAGTTTTTGGATTGTTTTTCTTCCTAGTTCAATTGCTGCTGCTCTTTGGTAGTTACCACTTAAGAAACTAGAGTTTCCTGGGGATGGTGAATGTGGTGGTTTGATTCAGGTGTCCCCCATAAACTTAGGTGTTCTGAATGTAGTTTCCCAGCTGATGGAAATTTGGGAATTAATGCCTCCTGGAGGGAGTGTACTGTTGGGGGTGGGCTTATGGGTGTTATAGCCAGTTTCCCCATGCCAGTGTTTGGCACACTCTCCTGTTGCTATTGTCCACCTTATGTTGGCCAGGGGGTGATGTCCACCCTCTGCTCATGCCATCATTTTCCCCATTTTCCCCTGCCATCATGGAGCTTCCCCTCGAGCCTGTAAGCCAAAATAAATCTCTTTTTCCCAGAAGCTGCTCTTGGTTGGGTGATTTCTACCAGCAATGTGAACCGGACTGCAACAGTAAAGTGGTACCAAGGAGTGGGATTGCTGCTAGACACCTGACTGTGTGGCTCTGGCCTTTTGAAGCTGATTTTCAAGAAGAAAGTGAAAGGATTTGAAACCTTAGCCTAAGAGATGTCTTGCAGTGCTGTAAGTATAGCTTGATGGACTATTCTGGTCTGAGCTTCAAGACCTGAATGCAATAAGAACTATGGACTGTGAGGTTTGGCTTATGAGGGTGAGAAAGAGCTTTGCTTGGACTGGACTAGCAGTTGGTGTGAGAAGCTTGCTCTTATGCCCATGCCCTGAGAGGTTGTGCAGGGTTGCTCTGCATAGAAATGAACTGGTGTGAGCAGAGGGATATGGCACAGAAAGAAAAATCTTTGGGTGAACTGTTGCCCGTTCAGCTGCAACTGAGAGATTACAACCTTTGACACTGGGCTAGCTGACCTGTTCTGGGGCAACAGGAAGAATGTCGATTCTTTTGAAGAGGCCTGGGTGCTCAAGGAGTGTCCTGTTCTTCAAAGTCTGCTTTATTCTCCCCTGGATTAACAAATTGGCATCCTACCTGGTATTGCAGAGTATAAGAAATGCAGGAAAGAGAGGGCCATTGAGTTTGCAACACGGTCTTGTGTTTTGGAAATGGCCATAGGCAGTGTGAAGCAGGTTTGCTGGTTGCCTGCATGGAGACCCCATGGGGCCATGAAGATGAACCGTGGGTTGCAGTAGAGACCCAGTGGAGATGCTGGGACCATGAGATGGCTGCCAAGGAGAGCTGCCAGCCCCAGATGAAGTTTTCCAGGACTGTGAGTAGCCTAGCTGGAGGGGCGGAATTGGAATGTCAGAGACTTTTTGCTGGTTAGAATTATCAGACTTGATTTGTCACTGGCTAGAGTTGTTAGACTTGAAGCTAGAGTCTGATGTTTGCCCTGGTTGTTTTAAATCTTGTATTAGTTGAATGTTTCTTTGCTATGCCCAATGCCACCTTTTGCAGTGTGAATATTTAGTCTGTGCCATTATGGGTTTTTTGAGGTTATTTTTTGGTATTATGGCTCAGTTAAAAGATCTTGGACTATGGGGATGTATGAACATCATTGGAATTGATAAAAAGTATGGGGCTTTTAAAGTTAGATGAATGCATTGTATTTACATCATGTATGGTTATCAGTTTATGGGGGCTAGGGGTGGAATGTGGTGGTTTGATTCAGGTGTCCCCCATAAACTTAGGTGTTCTGAATGTAGTTTCCCAGCTGATGGATATTTGGGAATTAATGCCTCCTGGAGGGTGTGTATTGTTGGGGGTGGGCTTATGGGTGTTATAGCCAGTTTCCCCATGCCAGTGTTTAGCACACTCTCCTGTTGCTATTGTCCACCTTATGTTGGCCAGGGGTTGATGTCCACCCTCTGCTCATGCCATCGGTTTCCCCTGTCATCGTGGAGCTTCCCCTCGAGCCTGTAAGCCAAAATAAATCTCTTTTTGCCAGAAGCTGCTCTTGGTTGGGTGATTTCTACAGCAATGTGAACCGGACTGCAACAATGAAGAATCAAGCTGTAATCCCAAATGCATCCCCTCACGGTCCATCGACAAGGTGCTGCTCACACAGTGGCATTGCTATCGTATAGTGCCACAGTTTTCCTTCAATACTAGATTTATATTTCTGTACATTTTGAATATCTGTAGGATCCTGCAGAATCTGAGTTAGGCCTTCCAAAAAGAGGGCTGCCTTATGATAGCAATAAGCAATATGTTCAGTCTGTTGAAACATTTCATTCAGGGCTGCAGCCTGAACCATTTCCACAGCACAATTACAGATGAGTTTCTCTGCTGTTAAACTGTTAATCTCATCAATAAATCTCTGTGTATCAGAGAAGAAGCGATTCAGCTTTTCTGTAAGTTTCTTGCACATGATGATACAGAATTTATATCGTTCATTCAGATTTTTGACAGCTTGTTTCACAGCCGTGGAAGGGCTCAGCTTCCCAGACTTGATCTGAGCTTTGCCAGATACAGGGAGGCTGCCGCCAGCTGTGCTGATTTTACATGTAACACCAGCTGCAGCACCCACCCCCAGTCTTTGCTTAGCTGGCTGATCTGGTCCACTATTACATTCTCCTGAATCTGGTACAAGGACACAGCAGATGTGCACAGCTCAGGGTTCCCACCCCACACAGCTGTCAGGTCCAGCACACACTGTGTCACATTCAAATGGCCTAAGGTATCTGTGTGTTCTCGCTCCATAAGTGTTTCCTCTGGTAGTTCAGGGGCTTCAAAAGTGATGAGCCCTTTCAGGCTAGGTGGTGAAGCACCATAAGGTACATATCTCAGGCTGGAAACGCTTCTGCTCATGGCAGGGGAAAAGCCCAAGCCTGGCCTATGTGGGGAGGCCCCCCAACACACACAGCCACTGGCAGAACACAAGGAGTCTCCCAAGCTGGTGGACCCCACTGAGGTGGTTCTTGTTCGCAGGACTGTCTTGTGTACAAGTGGGGGCTGTGGCATTGTGTGGAGGAGATCCCACGGTGAACAGGACAGCCCTGGGACTTGCTGCTGCTCCTGCGGCTGGTGGCAGTGCTAGTATGCCACCATAGGCTCCTGCAGCTACATCCATTGGTCATTCCCTGTTTAATCTGTCCATGCTGCTTTGGTGTCCACGTAAAGTTGCCTTTACTTGTTGATCTGATAACTTTCCATTACTGACATGTTTGCCAAACAAAGCCTTGTTCTGCTGCTCAGGTCAATGCTTTTCACTTCCTTGAACTAAGAATCAGTGGGAACATTCACGAGGGTCATTCCCATCTTTGGACTGCCCTTCAGCAGGCCCATGACGAGTACTCAAGGCTAACAGGTTGGAAGACGCTTGTGTTTTAGGGATTTTGAAAGGAGCTGTGGTCTTTGTAGGAGAGCCAATGATTGTTGGTAAAGTTAGTTTTAAAGAACCAGTCAGAATTCCATGGAGAGGACCCCATGTGCTTGGTGGGAAAAGTTGCAAGGCTTCCAGGCCAACTAGGCTAAGTTGAGTAGCTGTACCCAGGCCCAGTGTGGGATGAGCACATGGGGTCAGAGTGCTGCTTTCTGAGTTTCTGTTTATTCTGATAGATATTGGTGAGGGTGGGGACAATCTATAGTCTAGCACCCAATAAGAAAGACTGTGGTGACAGAGCCTGTGGCACTGGAGATCCTGAGGAGTGTCTGCTCCTGGATTCATAACCCTGAGGATACCCACAGCAGCACTGACTAACCTGCTCAGGAATGGTACCAACCAAAGGGGATGGTGAGTAAGGCCTTGAAGATCCAATAGAGAGCCATTGCCCTACATCTACACTGTGTCTGCAGGCAGGGGGAGCAGGCTCCCAGCTGGAGGAAGCCCATGGGGCTGGTGTTAGACCTTCATACTACTGCAGATCTTGGGGAGTTGTGGGGGCTTATGACAGAGCTGGCACCCGGTGGGAAATTCTGCTCTAGCGTTGGTAATTCCTTACTTGAGTAGGAACTGGAATTGGTGCTGTTTCACTGTGAGGTGACACAGTAGGTTGACAGTGCCCTCCACACACCAAGAACTCATTTGAAGCACATCTGCCAGTAGTTCCCATTGGCATATCATTTGCTGTGGTCCATGTTTTCCTTTCCCCTTCAGTTGTTCATGACTTTCACAATAGTAGTCACAGAAGATGAGTGGTCTGACGAGATGTGTAGATCCATGTCACAAGAAGTGTTCTTGCTACTAGTACTGGCAGAATCTTTGGACATTGTAGATAGTTAGGAGGACCCAATGGTGGGGAGGACAAGTGTTCTTCCTGAATATGCTACATATCTGGAAGGGATGGTGGAGAGGCAAAGCAACAAGGGGACAGAGCCAGAATACACAGGCACTGGGACTGGGCAAGATTTTTTAACTGGAACTTGCTCAAGAAAGGGGTGACTAAAAAAAATGCTTCAAAGTCCATTCTATCTTTTTGGTTTCTCTGAAGCAAACCCAAAAGGAGATTAGCCAAATAAGGTGATGTTTCTCTGGGAATACTAGGCACTAAACTCCTGTTTTTTTTTTTTTGTTTTTTTTTTTTTTTGTTTCTTTTTAATAAAACATTCTTAGGTCTTGAAGACTACTGGCCCTGAAATGGTGGTTTTCCAACTAGGCATTGATATATCACTGTTCCCATACTCCACAAATCTGCCTTAGTTTAGCATCATAATGTTGAGACATAATAATTTCAGGAGCCATGTACATTGAGGATCCACACAGTGTTGCTGCCATCATGTTACTATGTAGGTAAGGAGCAAAACCAAAATCTGCTATTTTGTTGTGAATACCACTGACACTTGACTTCCTGTGACTGGTGTAAGACAACAAAATGTTCTGTTGTTTGCGGTCCCTGTAAATTATTTCTTTGCTGTGCAGGACTCGCATGGCTGCAGCAGTCTGTTGAAGAAACACTCTGATGGTATCTTTACTGAGAGGCCCTTTAGTTTGCAAATAATCTGCCAGGTCGACACCATTGCAATACTCCATCACCAGAGAAAACAGAACTGGGTAATTCCTTTAAGATTTTAATTTCCTTTCCAAGTAGTATATGTGATTTGAACAAGTTCTTTTTATTAATACTTTTAATAATATTTTATTTTTATGTATTTATTGATTTTACAGACAGAAAGGGAGAGAGAGAGAATGGGCATGCAGGGGCCTCAGCCACTGCAAACGAACTCCAGACGCATGCGTCACCTTGTGCATCTGGCTAACATGGGTCCTGGGGAATCGAACCTGGGTCCTTTGGCTTTGCAGGCAAATGCCTTAACCGCTAAGCCATCCCTCCAGCCCTATTAATACTTTTAATAGCTACCTCCCAAACAATTTCCTGATGGTGCTGCCCCAGAAGACCACAGAAAAGGCCCCTATCCCACGAGGTCCCTCTTGCTGTACTGGAAGTCACCCACCACCTCCATGGCCTGGTCCACGGAGGAAGGGCTCACTTGGTGACCTGAGGGTGCTGCTGTCCTCATTGGGTGCCAGGGAGCCACATGGGTGCCCAGGACCAGTGAAGGGTCAGGCCCTCCCCTAACCAAGGGAATTGCGCCCAGGCAGCTGCTGTGCTAGAACCCGCACCGCCTCTGCCACCGCTCTGGAAGACTGTTTTTTGGTTGGGACATTGAGGCCATTGATATGAAGAGTTATTATCGAGGAGCTGGGTATGGTGGTGCAAGCCTTTAATCCCAGCACTGGGGAGGCAGAGGTAGAAGGATTTCCATGAGTTAGGGCTACCCTGAGACTACAGAGTGAATTCCAGGTCAGCCTGAGCAGAGTGAGAACCTACCAAAAAAAAAAAAAAAAGAGTTATTATTGAAAGGTATGTACTTATTTTTGCCATTCTTGTTTTGTAGTGCTTCTTGTTTTCTCTTTTACTCTCTTGTTTTAACTGTTATTTGAGTATGCTTTATTTTTTTCCTGTTTCCTCATGTATGTGTTTTGTTTTCTCTTCAGTGTGAAGAATTCCCTGAAGTATTTCCTGTAGAGTTGGTTTAGTTGTCATAAATTCCTTTAGCCTGTTTTTGTTGTGGAATGTCCTTATTTCTCCATCAATTTGGATACATAGCTTTTCAGGATAAAGTAATCTTGGTTGACAATGGTTAACTTTCAGAACTTGGAATACATCATTCCAAGCCCTTCTGGCTTATAAAGTTTGTGTTGAGTAATCTGCTGTTATCCTGATGGGCTTGCCTTTGTATGTGCTATCTAACTGCTTTCAATATATTTTCTTTGGTGTATGTGTTTAGTAGTTTAATTGTAACATGGCAAGGAGAAGTTCTTTCCAGGTTTTGTCTGTTTGGTGTTCTAAAAGCTTCCTGTATCTGCATTGGCATTACTTTTCCAATTGTTGAAAATGCCTACTATTCCTTTGGCATGAAATTCCTCTTCTACTATACCCTGAATTCTTATGTTGAGCTTTTTATAGTATACCAAATATCTTGAAACTCCCATTCATACCTTCCTATTAGCTGGTCTTTCTCTTTGTTGGACTGTATTAGATCTGCCATTTAGTCTTTTAGTTTAGATATTCTGTTCTCTCCTTCATCCATTCTACTGGAGACTTTCAACAGAGTTTTTTATTTGACTTATTGTATTTTTCAGTGCTAGTATTTCAGCCTGATTTTTCTTCAGTCTTTCTATTTCCTTACTCATGTCTTGTAATGACCTTCTTATTTCATTAAGCTGGTTTCCTGTGTTTTCTTGGGATTCCTTCAGTAGTTTGTTTTCTTCTTTGATGCCTTTGTATTCTTTGAGTATAGATTTTTTTTTTTGAAATCTTTGTCAAGCATTTCATCTAAAACAGTCATTGGAGGTCATTTCTGAAGGATTTATAATTTTTGGTGGGATTGTATTGTCTTGATTTTTTGTGTTTCTTGTATTATAATGTAGTGATTTTTTGTATCCTGAGTTGATTTGATGCTTGGGTTTTCTAATTATCTGCAGTGCTCTTAGACATGGAAATCCAACTTTATATATACCTTCAGGGTAGGAGTTTAAGGTGCCAAGTGTAGCTCTTGTACTCCATCCCAACCACAGAAGTAATCCTAGGCATTGAGTTTGCCTGCTATTCAAGTATTCTAGTGGGCTGGGTGGTGTGATTTACTGGCAAATTCTAAAATTCAACTAAGCAATATACACATTCAATAAAACCCAGCATAGAGTATGCAAGTGTGGGCATTAAAACAAACAGATAACCTTATAAAGCCAAAAGCTCTAAGGGTGTGTTGCTCTACACCCTTAATCCTGTCAGCTAGGATGCTGGGATTTCTGTTCTGAAATGGGTTCCAGGTCAGCCTGGGTCTGAATCAGACCCTGCCCCCAATAATGACAGAAGAAAAAGACAAAGGCCCTATGAACCTGAAAACAACAAAGGCAACAATACTCAACCCCCAAATACAGGAAACTCAAAATCTGAAATATAAGCCAAGCATGGTAGTGCACGCCTTTAATCCCAGCACTCAGGAGGCAGCGGTAGGAGGATCACCATGAGTTCGAGGCCACCCTGAGACTCCGTAGTGAATTCCAGGTCAGTCTGAGCTAGAGTGAGACCCTACCTCGGAAAACCGAAAAAAAAAAAAAAAAAAAGGGAATAAATGAGTAAATATATGTCTTACTAGATCAACTCAAGCACTTTGTGTACCCATCATATAAGATTGTAGTGTAGAATTTCACACAATCTATAGTGTGTATTCCCATCAAGTATGATTGTGGTGTAGCATTTCACAGAATCTGTAGACCTTTGGTGATTTCCCTCAACTTTTAGATATTCCTGTTCCATTATAACCTTGTTTCTTATATTTTAATAATTAAGATAACAAGTAAGTTTAGCATTTGGTGGGACAACCTGACATTCTGTCCTTGTGATATGATAAAACATGAAGATATCTACAGTTTTCCATGTTAAAATTCAAATCTGATTAAGTTTCTAGGCTTAAGTTGTTAGAAATATGGGACATCAGGAAGTCAAAGAAACTACCAAAGGAAAGTCAAACAAATCCAAAGCATAAGACATTCTACAAGTTGATGGGTCCGAGCTGGGAGGTAGGTTAACAGTCACCTGTGTAATACAGCAGTACATTCTAAATAGGAAAAGAAAACACACAACAAAACTGATGTAAATATGTTTAAAACAACCGGAGAAATTTGAATGTGTACTAGATACAATATAACATTATAGAATTATAAACTGTCCAGTGTGCAAATGTTTCTATGAAAGAAAATGGCTTTGCTCTTAGGAAGTGCATTCTAAAGTAAGAGATCTACAATTTTGTGCAAAGAGTTTTTAAAAAATAAAAGTACTCATATTGTTAGGAAAGGATAATGGGAGAATGAGAACAAAGACAGATGGATGAAATCCTTTTCAGAACTTTAGGAAGAATTCCTGTGAGTACGTATATATGTGAAGAAAGTGTTAACAGTTGGCAAATCTATTTGATGGCACATAGATGTTCATTGCATTATTTCTTCAACTTTTCTGTAAGATTGAAGATTTTCAAAATCAAAAATTATCAGAAAATACTATTAAAATAGTGATTTTGATTGGCCCAGTTTGGACTCTACATCAGTCAATGTGAAATAATGAAACATGTAGAGTAATATTGCTTCATCTATAATGCTTAAGTAATCTTTTGACCAATAATTACGCTATATTGCTTCCTAAAAAGAAAACACAAATGGCCCTTTACACTTATATAATTCTGTGAGTTTATGAAGTACCAGGTCTTTTACTAAATGCTATGTGTGCATGATCTTGTTTAATCCTCACAATGGCCCCATGAAGTTGGGTTTACTGGCTTCTTTCCACTGAGACGTTAAATGACATGTTCAGCATTACATGCTAGTGCAGTGGAGCCAGAATCTGAACCCAAGCAGTCTGTTTCCTGATCCTGTGTACCTCAGGCCTTTATAGTGTGTCTCGTGTCCATTAAGTGTGGTCCTAGAAGTAGCATAAGAATCCATAGCTGCATCACTACCACACATCTGAGAGGCCCGTATGCAAGGATGCACCTTCAGAAGCATTCAAGTCACATAGGTTCATGAGGGCTAGAGCATGGGATATTCACCTCTGTGCTCTTAGTCCTTATTGCTCTTCTGTGACCAAACAACTGCATATTTTTATCTGCAACTTAACAAAAATGATTCAAAATGTTGAATAAAATTATACCCTTTATGTATCATAGATACAGGTTTTACTGTTGTATTAACGATAAAGGAAAACATTGTATTATAATATTACACATCAAAAATATCTTAGTTGGGGCTGGGGAAATGGATCAGTAAAGTGCTTGCTGTGCAAGCTTGAAGACCTGAGTTTGGCTTCCCAGTACCCATGTAAAAGGCTGGACATGGCACTGTGCCTCTAATCCCAGTACTGGGGAGGCAGGAAAAGGACTTGCTAGCTAGCTAGATTAACTAATTCAGTGAGTTCTAGGTTCATTGAGAGACTTTATCTCAAAGAATAAAGTGGAAATTGAAGAAGATACCTGATGTTGACCTCTGGCCTCCAATTGTGCACAACATGCACACACACATGTACACATGCAAATGCACATGCCCACCACATGCATTGCACAATGTAGATACATATGCCCACCACATACACATCCAAAGCATATTATAGTCAAAACAAAAGTCAAATGACTAGACACTGATGTCTCCTTTAAGTGTGATAGACAGACTCCATAGGCTTTTATGCTCCATTGAGCTGGAGTATGCCACAAGATTGAGAAGCATCAGTTCGCTTTTCAGACTGCTCAGTAAAGGTATAAGCTTGTCTTACTGGAAATTTTATTTCAACCTGGACTTGTGAGGTGTCTGCAATTTCATTAAACATATTTACTTGGTCTGAAAAATCTAAGAAAATGTCGACATGAAAATAAAGATGGAGGGCTGCAAAGCCAAAGGACCCAGGTTTGATTCCCCAGAACCCACGTAAGCCAGATGCATAAGATGGCGCATGTGTCTGGAGTTTGTTTGCAGTGGACAGAGGCCCTGGCATGCCCATTTTCTCTCAAAAAAATAAATAACAAATTAAATGAAAATAAAGATGGAAAATAGACTAAATGAAAGTGTTAGAGCACTAACACATAATTGCTTTTGTTAACTTATAAATGTGATCATTTAGAAGTGTGTTTCTTGGGCTAGAGGGATGGGTTAGCAATTAAGGTACCTGCCTACAAAGCCAAAGGACCCAGGTTCAATTCCCCAGGTAAGCCAGATGCACAAGGTGGTGCATGCATTGGGAGTTCATTTGCAGTGGCTGGAGGCCATGGCACACCCATTCTCTCTTTCTCTTTCTCTCCCCCTCCCTCTTTCTCTGTGTCAAATAAATAAGTGAAAATAAAAAATACATTTAAAAAAAAGTGTGCTTCTTACTTGACTGTTACTGAGATGCATATGACATGAAAGTTCATTCTGTATCCAAACAAACATCTTGACACTGATCATTGATTGGAATCAAAACCAAGTAAGAGGACTGATTATAAGATAAGCCTCTTGTTTCCCAGTGAGGACAGGATGCAACTGTCTAGGAGATAAGTGTTATTAGGCCACAAAGAAAAAAAAGCATGTTCTTTTAAATTTTTATTTCTTTGCATGTGTGTGTGTGTGCTCACGTGCACACATGCATGTGCCATGCATCAGGGTCTCTTGCTTCTGCAGTGAAAGCCAGATGCTTTTGTCACTGTTTCATATCTGGTCTATGTGGGTGCCTTGGGAATTGAACCCAGGCCAGCATGCTTTGCAATCATGCATCTTGAACCACTTGGCCATCTTCCCAGGCCCCAAAATATGTTCTTTAGACAGTGTGGTGGCAGAGTTGAGAACAAGGGTGGAGTATGACAAGGTCTTGAGGTGTTTCTCCAGCTACATTTGAGCCCTTGTTCCTCCTTCAGGGAAGGGCCTAACAAATAGACCTCACCTCCCATGGGAACTCTACCCCTTTCCTAGCCCTAAAACCACCTCAGTATTTGAGGACCACAGACATAAGAAGCAAAATTGTGTGGGGACTTTTTTCTTCCTTCTGAGGATGACCCATAGGTTTCATCAGAGTCTCATAAAGGTCCATGGCCCTAGAAAGGTTAAAAATTCATTGCTGTAGGTCTGGAAATATGGCTGAGTAGTTAAAAGTGCTTTCTTGCAAAACCTGCAGGTCCAAGTTTGATTCTGCAGTACCCACTTGTAAAACTAGATAGATGCACAAAACGGTGCATGCTTCAAGGCCACCCTAAGACTACATAGTGAATTTCAGGTCAGTCTGTGTTAGACTGAAATCCTACCTCCAAAAACAAACAAACAAACAAAAAAGAACAAAAAAGTGGTGCATGCAATCTGGAGTTCAATGCAGTGCCAAGAGGCCATGGTGTGCCCATTCTCTCTTTGTCTCTCTCATAAATATAAATCAATGAGTATTTAAAAAGTTACTGCTCTAGGGCTTGAGAGATAGCTTAGTGGTTAAGGCGTTTGCCTGCAAAGCCAAAGGACCCAGGTTCAATTCTCCAGGACCCACATAAGCCAGATGCACAAGGCGGCACATGTGTCTGGAGTTCATTGCAGTGGCTGGAGGCCCTGGCACACCCATTCTCTCTCTCTTTCTGTCTCTCAAATAAATATTTAAAAATTACGTCTCTAAAATATTGCAATGAGAAAATATAGTCTTTACTTGACAGGACTATTCCAGGGAAAGAAAAATGGCTGCTTCCCCCCCCCCGAAATATAAACAAATTGTGTGTTAGTCTCATGCCCCTCATATCCTCTTATATCCCCTATTCCCCACACCCCATTCCACTGAGGGTTCTTCTTAGTGGAGTTGGTGGTATTCACCATGGGGTTATGAATGCATTGATAGGTCTAATTTTTCCCCTATATCCTAAAAGTGAATATGAAGCCTGTCAAATGAATGTAAAGCAAAGCCCAAGAAAAGATTTAATTTGCCTTTTGTGAGAAGGGGTTGGATAGACTTTCTAGAATTCTATTTAGATTTAGTTGGTTAGAATAAGATTTTGAAAGTCAGTCTATATTAATTAACATTTATAAAATGTTTAAAGAATTTCAACACCCCCCCCCTTGCAAAAGATTGCTGGTTTTAAGTAGAAATAGATTAAATAGGTGTGTTACAGGGTGAATGGATACATGAATGGGTAGATGAACAGATAGATGAATGAGAGATACTCAGCCACCATGTTAATCAGTAGTCACAGACAAATGGCCTTTGTGCAGCAGGACATCCAAGCAGCTTGACTTCTAATCCCATGCAGCTATTCTTTCACACACACTGTAGGGCAGCAATCAGATTTGGCACACACTGACCAATTGTGATCACCTGCCTGAATATGCACAGAACTGGAGATTTTGAACTTAGAACTTTCCCTGAGAAACCTGTGGTACAGGCTGAAACTAACCCTGCTGGAGGCAGATGTCTCTCTGCTTCTTAGTGGACACCTTTTTCTGATGGCAATTAGCTCAGACACTGGCATTCCAGGGGCCTGCTCAGGTCAGATGGTCATGCCATTCCTGAAGCCTGACAAGGATCGTGATACCTCTCATCACTGCACAACATGGAACCATTCCTACTTCTCTCCTAGAATCTCTCCCTAATACTCCACATACTTGAATTTGTCTTCCCTAACGACCTCCCACTCATTTTCCATTTTCCATAGCCTCGGAGGCCTGTGTCATGATGTGCCACCTTCCCTTCTATCTCCTACCTTAATGGACACTCATCTTACCTCTGAGGACATGATTTCACAGACAGCCACTTTGGAAGGAAGTTGTACATTTTCTATGGACCTTAGAGTTGGTAGATCCATCTCCTTTCTGCACCCTGCTGTTACTTATGCAAAGCTCATGATTCTCCAGGCCTCTGGTCCAGCTTGCTCGTGCACTATAGCTTCTCTGAAAATCTATTTTGGATCCTTTCCCTCTTCATAGTGCCTTTGCTCTCCTTCCTAAAATCTTTCTAGATTTCTCTTAGCTACAATGAGTAGTTCATATCCTCCCTCACCAGTGAGGGGGCCTTCTCTACAGGCTTCTATCATCACAGGCACACCTGGCACAGGTGCTCTCCTTGATCAAATTCCAGTCAATCTCCTAGAAGACCATCATCTCCTCTAGACCTTGAACTATGGACACCTGTGAATATCTTGAATGGCCCAGTTTTAGCACAACTGTATGTTATTTAGCCAGAATTCTCCATCCTCTGCCTTTGATCACTCTCAATACTGATTGCATTCCTTTCCCCCTCCATCACCCAGGTGACATAGCTAATTATCCTACCTAACTTGCCTTCAGCAAGATTCCTGTTAGATAATGTTGGCAATAATTTACCCCTACCCTTGATCCATTTCTGAGTAATTTTCTATTCCCTGCCCTAATCCCCTGCCCAGTACAGACTTGATATTGGCTAAAACCCCTCCACTTTTACTTGTATTTGGAATGTATTGCAATCTCTCTCAGTCTTTTATTGCAGGATCCCATTACAGCAGTCCCCTGAATAAAGCTTTTCTTACTGCCTTTCTTAAGTATCAGAATAGCTGGTACAATGCTCACTCCCGTGCCCTCAGCATTTGGGAGGCTGAAGCAGGAAGATTACCATGAGTTAATGGCCAGCCTTGGCTACATATTGAATACAGGCCAGCCTGCATTACAGAGTGAGACCCCGACTTAAAGAACAAAAAATAAAATTATAAAAAGCCAAGAACAGGGCTGGAGAGATGGCTTAATAGTTAAAGTGCTTGCCTGCAAAGTCAAAGGACTCTGCATAGATTCCCTGGGACCCACATAAGCCAGAAGCACAAGGTGGCGCATGTACCTAGAGTTTGTTTGCAGAGACTGAAGACCCTGGCACGCCCATTCTCAACCTCTCTCTGTCTGCGTCTTTCTCTTTCTCAAATAAGTAAAATAAAATAATTTTTTTTAAAAAAAGCCAAGAAAAGCCAGGCATGGTGGCCCATGTCTTTAATCTCATCGCTTGGGGGGCAGAGGTAGGAGGATCACCGTGTGTACAAGGCCACCCAGAGGCTACATAGTGAATTCCAGGTCAGCCTGGGCTAGAGTGATACCCTACGTTGAAAAAAAAAAAAGTTTCCAGGGCTGGAGAGTTGGCTCAGCAGTTAAGGCACTTGCCTGCAAAACCTAAGGGCCCCGGTTCCATTCCCCAGTACCCATGTAAAGCCAGATGCATAAGGTGGTGCATGTGGGCTTCATTCACAGGAACTAGAGGTCCTGGCATGCCCATGTTCATTGTCTTTCTCAAATAAATGAAAAAAAAGCCAAGAAGAAAAAAGAAAAACTCAAAAACAAGCTATTGCAAATAACTAACATATAAAGTTATTTCTCTCAAGTGCTTATAGACATTGAAAAAATTAATAGCCCAACAAAAAAATGAATAGGCAGTTCACATTTAAAAATACAAATACAGGACTGGAGAGATGGCTCAATAGTTAAGGTGTTTGCCTGCAAAGCCTAATGTCTTGGGTTTGATTCCCCAGTACCCAAGTAAAGCCAGATGCATAATGTAGCACATGCATTTGGAGTTCATTTGCAGTGGCTGAAGGCCCTGGTACACCCATTCTCTCTCTCCCTCTGCTTGCAAATAAATAAAAATATTAAAAAATGCAAATATATCTTTCAAAAACTGCACTCTGGTAAATCATCAGAGAAGCACAAATGTATAAGGAGGAATTGTCTTCTCAGTTTCATGTTAGAAAAGAAATTATTTAAGAATATCATGGGGGGGCTTCTGGTTAAGATGGCGGCGTAGGTCCCACGACAAAGCAGCCTAGGGGGGAAAAAGCCAAAAAAAAAAACCGCAGCAAAATACACAATTTTACTAAAAAGTGAGGTGAATAGCAAATTGAAATGGCAGCAGAGAAGTAGGAGAGATCCAGAGCATCCAGAGCCCACACAGACTGGCAGGAGCAGCTCCGGCAGGTCTGTAGACCTTGGCGGTGGCCAGAAAGCCGTCAGGCTCGGCTTGAGCTGCAGGAAAAGCCAGGTGAGGGGAGTTTTCATTCAAACCAGAGCTCTCCACAAACTCAAGAAACGTGAAGGGAGAACGGCAGTGTACAATGGAGGAGCAGATCACAAGGTAGAAGAACACGTGGAACAGAGGGCGAACTAGAGCAGCATCGGCAGCCTCCCCTCCCCCACCGCCAGTGCCAGGCTCCAGTGAACAGAGCAGCGGTCCAGGGACCCTGCCACGGCAACTTGAACCAACAGCTGGACTACACCAGGGAAGGGTCTCACCTGGTCACAAGCTGACTTGGAACCCTCTACAGATCAGAAATCTTAACCTCCTTGGTGTCAGGATTAAGGCTGTGGGTGGGGCACCACACACGCTAAGGGACAGTAAGAGGATCTGGTTGTCATAATACCTACTCTGGGATACATATTTTGAGCTGTTTTTTCATTGAAAGTGTACATTGTTTAATTGAATTTCAGAATCTATCTGTATTTGGTTCCACTCAACCTACTTGAATACTCTCATAGCAGGCAAACCCAACACCTAGGGTCACTTTTGTAGATACTCTGAGAGTCTTGAGAGCCACACCTAACGCCTTAAGCTCCTGCCCTGAAGTATATAACATCAGATTGCTGATACATCTAATAATACCCAGCTAATTAGAAAATCCAATCATTAAATAATCCAGGATGCAAAAATATATACATTATAACACAAGAAACACCAAAAAATCAAGACAATATAAATCCACCAAAAAGTATTAGTGCATCAGAAATGACCTCTAGTGACAACGAATTAGAGGAAATGCAAAAGAATGATTATAAATATGTTTAAAGAAGTCAAAGAAGAAATCAAAGGAATGAGAGAGGAAATAAAGGAATCAAAGAAAACACAGGACACCACTTTAATGAAATAAAGAGGTCAATACTAGACATAAATAAGGAAATAGAAATAATAAAGAAAAACAAGTCAGAATTACTAGCAATGAAGAACACAGTTAATGAAATAAAAAACTCTGTAGAAAATCTCACCAGTAGAATGGATGAAGGAGAGGACAGAATATCTAAGCTAGAAGACCAGGTGGCAGATCTAATACAGTCCAACAAAAAGAAAGACAATCTAATATAAAAGTATGAGTGGGAATTTCAAGATATTCGGGACACTACAAAAAGATCAAACATAAGAATTCAGGGCATAGTAGAAGGAGAAGAATTTCACTCCAAAGGCATAGTAGGCGTATTCAACAAAATCATAGAAGAAAACTTCCCCCAAATTGGGAAAGAGGTGCCAATGCAGATACAGGAAGCCTTTAGAACACCAGCCAGACAAAATCTGGAAAGAACCTCTCCTCGCCATATTATAATCAAACTACCAAACATACAAACCAAAGAAAAAATATTGAAAGAAGTCATAGAGAAAAATCAAGTTACCTACAAAGGCAAGCCTATCAGGATTACAGCAGATTACTCAACACAAACTTTAAAAGCCAGAAGGGTGTGGAGTGATGTATTCCAAGTCCTGAAAGATAACAACTGTCAACCAAGGTTACTTTATCCTGCAAAACTATCCATTCAAATAGACGGAGAAATAAGGACATTCCACGACAAAAGCAAGCTAAAGGAGTATTTGAAGACAAAACCAGCTCTACAGAAAATAGTTGAAAGAATCCTCCATGCTGAAGAAAAAGAAAAGCACACATATAAGGAACTGAGAAAAACAAACAATACTCAAATACTAATTAACACAAGAGAGCAAAGGTAAAACCAGAAGAACTACAAAAAAATGGCAGAAATGAATACAAACCTTTCAATATTATCTCTTAATATCAACGGCCTCAATGCTCCAACCAAGAGGCATAGGTTCGCAGACTGGGTTAAAAAGCAGGATCCTAGCTGGGCGTGGTGGCGCATGCCTTTAATCCCAGCACTTGGGAGGCAGAGGTAAGAGGATTGCCATGAGTTCGAGGCCACCCTGAGACGACATAGTGAATTCCAGGTCAGCCTGACCTAGAGTGAGACCCTACCTTGAAAAACCAGAAAAAAAAAAAAAAAAGCAGGATCCTTCAATTTGTTGCCAAGAAACCCACCTTTCTACAAAGGGTGGACACTATCTTAGGGTGAAAGGTTGGAAAATGGTGTTTCAAGCAAATGGACCTAGAAAACAAGCAGGGGTTGCTATCCTAATATCTGACAAGGTAGACTTCAGCCCAACATTAGTTAAGAAAGATAAGGAAGGTCACTTTATATTGATTAAAGGCACCCTCCAACAGGAGGACATTACAATCCTAAACATATATGCACCTAACATGGGGGCGCCCAAATTCATCCAACAAATGCTATTAGAACTAAGGTCACAGATAACACCAAACACAGTGGTAGTGGGTGATTTCTACACCCCACTGTCATCAATTGACAGGTCATCCCAGGAAAAAATAAACAGGCATCTGGACTAAACGAGGTCATAGAAGGAATGGACCTAACAGATATCTACAGGATATTTCATCCAAATGCTGCAGAATATACATTCTTTTCAGCAGCACATGCAACATTCTCTAAAATAGACCATGTATTAGGACACAAAACAAATCTTAACAAATACAGGAAAATGGAAATAATTTCTTGCATTCTATCTGACCACAATGGAATCAAACTACAAATCAATAGCAAGAAAGGCTATAGAGCATACACAAAATCATGGAAATTAAACAACACACTACTAAATGATGAATAGGTCAATGAAGAAATCAAGAAGGAAATCAAAAAATTTATAGAGTCCAATGATAATGAGAACACAACATAACAAAATCTCTGGGACACAATGAAGGCAGTCCTAAGAGGTAAATTTATAGCTTTAAGTGCCTATATTAAGAAATTAGAAAGGTCGCAAGTAAAGGACCTAATGCTTCACCTTAAAGCCTTGGAAAAAGAATAACAAGGCAAACCAAAAATCAGTAGATGGGAAGAAATAATAAAGATTAGGGCAGAAATTAATGAAATAGAAACCAAAAAAAACAATCCAAAGAATCAATGAAACAAAGAGTTGGTTCTTTGAAAGGATAAACAAGATTGATAAACCCTTAGCAAATCTGACCAAAACAAAGAGAGAAGAGACACAAATTAATAAAATTAGAGATGAAAAAGCTAACATCACAACAGATGCCAGAGAAATTAAAAAATCATAGGGACATACTATAAAAGCATATACTCCACTAAGCATGAAAATCTGACAGAAATGGATGATTTCCCTGATTTATATGACCTACCTAAATTAAGTCAAGATGAGATTAATCACTTAAATAGACCTATAACAAGCATGGAGATCCAAGCAGTTATCAAAAATATCCCAACTGAAAAAAGTCCAGGCCCAGATGGATTCACTGCTGAATTTTACCAGACCTTCATGGAAGAACTAACACCATTGCTTCTTAAGCTTTTCCATAAAATAGAAAAAGAAGGAATCCTACCAAATTCCTTCTATGAAGCCAGCATCACCCTGATACCAAAACCAAAGATAGAACAAAAAAAGAAAATTACAGACCAATCTCCCTCATGAACATAGATGCAAAAATCCTCAACAAAATATTGGCAAACAGAATACAGGACTATATCAGAAAGATCATTCACCCTGACCAAGTAGGCTTTATCCCACAGATGCAGGGATGGTTCAACATACGCAAATCGATAAATGTAATATATAAATGGACTGAAGGGACAAAAATCACATGATCATCTTATTAGATGCAAAGAAAGCATTTGACAAAATCCAACATCCCTTCATGAGAAAAGACCTACAGAGACTGGGAATAGAAGGAACATATCTCTATATAATAAAGGCTATTTATGACAAGCCTACAGCCAACATATTACTAAATGCGGAAAAACTGGAAGCTTTTCCACTAAAATCAGGAACAAGACAAGGGTGTCCACTGTCCCCACTTTTATTTAATATAGTACTGGAAGTCTTAGCCATAGCAATAAGGCAAGAGACACACATAGAAGGGATACAAATTGGAAAGGAAGAAATCAAGTTATCATTATTTGCAGATGACATGATTCTATATATAAAAGACCCTAAAGACTCTACCAGCAAACTGTTAGAGCTGATAAACACCTACAGCCATGTAGCAGGATACAAAATAAATACATAGAAATCAGTAGCATTCCTATATGCTAACAACAAACACACAGAGGATGAAATCAGAGAATCACTCCCATTCACAATTGCATCAAAGAAAGTAAAGTACCTTGGAATAAACCTAACCAAGGAAGTAAAGAATCTCTACAATGAAAACTATAAAACACTCAAGCAAGAAATTGCAGAAGAGACTAGGAAATGGAAAAACATCCCTTGTTCTGGATTGGAAGAATCAGTATTGTGAAAATGGCAATCTTACCAAAAGCAATCTACACATTTAATGCAATCCCCATCAAAATTCCAATGGCATTCTTCACGGAAATAGAAAAAACAATCCAAAACTTCATTTGGAATCACAAAAAAAAAAAAACCCCTCAAATATCTAAAATAATACTGAGCAACAAAAATAAGGCTGGTGGTATCACCATACCTGATTTTAACCTATACTACAGAGCCATAGTAACAAAAACAGCATGGTGCTGGCACAAAAGCAGATATATAGATCAATGGAACAGAATAGAGGACCCAGATATAAGTCCAGGTAGCTATAGCCACCTGATATTGATAAAAATGCCAAAAATACTCACTGGAGAAAAGACAGCCTCTTCAGCAAATGGTGCTTATAAAATTGGATATGTATCTGTAGAAGGATGAAAATAGATTCTTCTCTCTCTCCATGCATAAGAGTTAAGTCCAAATGGACTAAAGACCTTAACATCAGACCTGAAACTCTGAGCCTGCTAGAGGAAAAAGTGGGGGAAACCCTTCAACATATTGGTCTTGGCAAAGACTTTCTGAATATAACCCCAATTGCTCAGGCAATAAAACCACAGATTAACCACTGGGACCTCATGAAATTACAAAAATTTTGTACTGCAAAGGACACTGTGAATAAAGCAAAGAGGCAACCTACAGAATAGGAAAAAGTCTTTGCCAGCTATATATCTGATAGAGGATTAATATCTAGGATATACAAAGAACTCAAGAAGCTAAATAATAAGAAATAAAGCAAGCCAATTAAAAAATGGGGTATGGAGCTAAATAGAAAGTTCTCAAAAGAAGAACTATATGGATGGCGCATAAGCACCTAAAAAATGTTCTACATCCCTAGTCATCAGGGAAATGCAGATTAAAACTACACTGAGATTCCATCTCACTCCTGTCAGATTCGCTACCATCATGAAAACAAATGATCATAAATGCTGGCGAGGATGTGGAAAAAGAGGAACCCTTTTACACTGTTGGTGGGAATGCCATCTGGTCCAGCCATTGTGGAAATCAGTGTGGAGGTTCCTAAAACAGCTAAAAATTGATCTACCATATGACCCAGCTATAGCACTCCTAGGCATATATCCTAATGACTCATCCTATTTCCTTAGAAGTACATGCTCAACCATGTTTATTGCTGCTCAATTCATAATAGCTGGAAATGGAACCAGCCTAGATGTCCCTCAACTGATAAGTGGATAATGAAGATGTGGCACATTTAAACAATGGAGTTCTACTCAGCGGTAAAGAAAAATGAAGTTATGAAATTTTCAGGAAAATGGATGGATGTAGAAAGGATTATACTAAGTGAGGTAACCCAAGCCCAGAAAGCCAAGTGCCGCATGTTTTCCCTCATATGTGGATCCTAGCTACACATGATTAGACTTGTGTGTGAGAAGGAAAAACTCAGCAGCAGAGGCCAGCAAGTTAAAAAGGAGATATAAAGGGAAGAAAAAGGAAGGGAGGAGGTTGATATTGTATATATGTAAGTAGAAGAATAGATTAACGGGGGTGAAAAGGCCCAAAGTGAGGTCAGGGGAAGAGATTGAGGAAAGGAAAGGTGGAGGGAGGGCTAATCAAAATCTAAGAGGATGCAAATAAATCATATGGAATCCTTTGGTTTTGGACAATGGAACACTCAGGAGCCATAGATCGTTGTTAGAAAATTTTCAGTGCCAGGGATGGGATACCTCCAGTGAGTTGTTGGCCAGGGAGGTTCCTGATGCTCCAAAACATTATAGGCCATTGCCGAGGCCCGTGGTTTCCCACCAGGAAGAGATGGTAAGACCCTATTGCTGAAGACTCCACATACTTGGGTGGCAAGGCCACTGAGAAATTCTGCTGGGACTGAGCTGATAACCTCCTCCATGTAGACCAGCTGATAGAAAGTTGGAAGAAGCCATTCTATATGTAGTTCAATGGGAGAGAGCTATCACCAGTGAAGATACTCAACAGTGGACACTGCAAGCCTTATAATTGGCCAGCCAGGCCAAATGAGCCAACGGGTGCAATAGTGGCACATCTGCCATGGTGGAAACCAATTGCCCTCCAGTTGGACTGGAGGCCCGCTCCATGGGGTGGGGGAATACATCCCTGATACTGAAAACTTAAAACAGGGGTAGTCAGGAGCCCTAGGGGTGTAACATCTGCTGCTGTCTGGCTGAATATATATACTATGCTTATCAAACTGCCCAGTAAACACTTCTCTTAATATTTATGCCCTTATATTAACACTACTCTCACTTTGGGTAGAGAATCTTCTCTTTTCAGATGGCAGTGACCTTGGGATGACTCAAAAGGCATCATGGTGCTGGAAAGAAGTGACTGAAGTACTGAGTAACATCTCTATCACACCTTGCAAGGCTCAGGGTCTAATGCGGAAGAGGTGGAAGAAAGAATGTAAGAGCCAAAGGAAGGGTAGGACTCCTTACAACGTCCTCTCTCCAGTCATAAAATGGCCTGTATATCCATGACCTCATAGTGCCTGACACTACCTACACAGGACCATTGTAATAGGAGGAAAAGATCATGACATCAAAATGAAAGAGAGACTGATTGAAATGGGGAGGTGATATGATGGAGAATGGAATTTCAAAGGGGAAAGTGGGGGGAGGGAAGGGTAGCACCATGGGATATTTTTTATAATCATGGAAAATGTTAATAAAAATTAAGGAAAAAAAAAAAACAATACCAAGGAACAAAGAAAAAAAAAAAAATAGTCAACTGAGTACCATGAGAGGGGTCACTTCCACCACATCCACTTGGGCCTAGGAGTCATTGCAGAGAAAATGGTGACATGAATCCTGCTCTCACTGCTGGCCTGAAAACCAGTACCGGGGAGATGGATACAGACACCATGGTCATGCACATCTCATCATTATAGAGATCCAGCCAGGCATGGTGGCGCACGCCTTTAATCCCAGCACTCTAGGAGGCAGAGGTAGGACGATCATCATGTGTTCGAGGCCAGCCTGAGACTCCATAGTGAATTCCAGGTCAGCCTGGGTTAGAGTGAGACCCTACCTGGAAAAATCAAAAAAAAAGGCATCGAACTAAACAGAGAGTTCTAGAAAGAAGGACAAAAAAAAAAAAAAAAAAAAAGAAGGAGAGAGATCCAGAGGCCACAGAGTACTCAATGCTAAATTAGATCTCTATCTGGCTTACAGGGAACATGGCAGAAAAGGGGAGAAGGCAGAAAGATTTTAAGAGCCCCAGTGTGGGTGGGAATAGCCTGAGGCACCATGTCTCCCCACCTTGCCACAGAGACTGAATATCCACAATGAATACTAACAACCCTACTGAGGAAGACCCTCAGTAGAATGGGGATGGGAGAGGGGAATATAAGAAAGAATACATCCTTTTATTTAAAAAATATCAATAAAAAGAATATAATGAGTGGTAAAAATGAGGAACCATTGAGAGACCACTTACCAAGCTCCTACCATCTCAGTATTTGACTGCTCACCCACTGCTGTGTTTTTTCCCCCCCGAGAACCTGCATGTTTGACTTTTCATCCTGGGCCTCAAGGTAGTAGTACTGGCAGGTATGTGGAACCCCTAAGCAGCATGGCTAGTGGGAAGTCTTTAAGTCACTGGAAGGATTTCCTGGCATGAATTCTTTGAGAGAGCAAGCCATTGTAGAACCCTGAGCCTGACCAAGTCTCTCCCTGGCTTTCCCCCATCAAGATGCCATCCCTTTCTCCTGCATGCACTCAAATTGCCATGAGGTCCTTGCCAGAGCCAGCACTATGCGGTGGAGGCTCCTGCTCTTTTCAATGCCCCAGCTAAAGTTAGTTTTGAACAAAACGTCCTTGGAAAAGAAAAAAACATGTTGCTTCAGATTGGAACTAATGCCCATGATTTTTACACCAAGGCTGACAAAAGCAGTTGTGGTGATGGATGGAGTAAAGGTACCCTAGAGTCTGGCTCCTGGTGTCTCCGTGTCATCCCACAGCTGGAGGAGTGTGAAGAGAGAGCTGCAGCTCAAACATGCTCAGCTCCTGTCTTCCACCTGCCTGGCAGAATGGGGAGTGGAACTCCATAGCTGATGTTGAGGCCTAGGTGTTTTGACTTTTCAGTCTGTTCTGTTTCCTTTCATCTTATTTAACTCTTTAGAAATAATGTCTTGTCTAACATGTCATGAACTTATAAGCAAAAATTTAACCTGTATCAGATTAAGATTCAATTTTAGCAACCCTTGTGTTTTTATTTCACCTCTACTTACTTTTTCAAGATACTTACTGGAGTGTATCTCTGACAATTTAAACCATAGTAGATAATACTCAACAATCACCCCGGGTTTCTGAGAAGCAGCAGTGGGCAACTGGTCTCCAGTGAGGAGGTGGGACAGATGAGCAGAGTGTTTGTGAAGATGAGCTGCAGTGGGGGCTAAGGACAGTGGAATTCATGTAATTTCAGTGGCTCCCTTTGCTCTCACCCACTGTTTCTTGTGCACAAGTCCCATAGCTTCCTGGGGCCTCTTGTGGTAGGGCAGTCTGGTGACTTCCACAGTCACTCCATTGAGTTTTGCTCTCTACTTTTTTCTAAGGGGCTAGGGTGGTAGTGGGGACTCTGAAATTTGGTGTTTGTGTATCAACTTGGCTAGAGTGTCCTCTCTATTTAGTTGGGGTGCACAATATCCCCTTATTTTATTAATAGTATAGATACACTCCCTTGTTCTAAGGTAATGGCTCCTTTCACTACTGCCTCAGGAAAAAGCCTGGGGGGCTCCTTCCACTTTAAGTGCTAGTCCAGGCTGATCTGGAATTCATTATGCAGTCTCAGGGTGACCTGGAAGTCACTGTGATCCTCCTACCTCTGCCTCCCAAATGCTGGGATTAAAGGCGGGCCGCCACCACACTTGGCTTTACATCTTTTTTTTTTTTTAAATTATTTGCTCAAAACTGAAACTGCCCATGCTATTGCTACAAAAATATATGTACATCATAACTTCTTTGAAACACAGCATGGTTCATATGAACTTAGAAACACAAAACGAAGTTCTAAGGGCAGAAGGGCAGGGAATGTAGTTTAGTGATAGAGTGCTTGCCTACGATGAGACACAAGGCCCTACATTCAATCCCAGGTCCTGCCCCCCCCCCCCCCTCTGTCTCTCTCTCTCTCTCACACACACACACATTTGGTTTCTGTACCAAAAAGTGTGTGCTGGGGGGGGGGGGGAACCCACAAAACCTGGATAAGCGATATCTCTAATAATGATCTCGAAGGGGAAAGACAAGCTGCTTAGGTCAAAGGGACAACTTCTCAGAGTACCAGACACCTCTTCCCGAGTACCCGGCTTAGACCTAGGTCACTGTCATGCCACAGCATTGTTTTAAGCTATGCAGATGCCCAGCGCTTTCCTGATGGCCTGACGCTGAGTCCCGACCTTGTCGGGTCCTCGCTCCTGCCCGGGTGGGCGTTTCAGGGCCGCAGCTCGCCGCAGGTGTGTCGCTGGGCAGGCGCCCGTCCAGGGCCGGGAGCGGGAGCGAGGGGAGGGGACTGCGAGCCGGGCCGGGGGCGGCGTGCGGGCCTCCTCCCCAGCCCCGGGCCGCCTGGCCTGCGGTTCCCGGGCGTGCCGCCCCGAGGCGCGGAGCCGGCGGCGCGCCCAGCCCTGCAGCATCCCTCGCGCGGAGGCCGCGGCACGGCACCGCGGAGATGCGGGGCGGGGGCAGGGCGCGGGGTAGGTGACTTTATCCCGCCTGTTTCCCTGCCCCGGGGAGCAATGACATCACGCGGCCTTCTCCCCGCGCCGACACAAAGAAGGGCTCCGAGAGGCCCTTGCTGGCGGAGCCGGGCCCGGGGGCCCCTCCAGCTCGGCCAGCCGCGCGCGCCCGCGCCCTTCCTCCTCCTCCTCCTCCGCCACCGCCGCCTGGGTTGCCGCCGCCCGCGCCCTCCGCTCGCCGCTGAGCCCGCGCCGGGCCTTCCCATGCAGGCGGCGCGGGCCCTGGGAGGGGCGCCCGGAGTCAGCCGCGCAGCATGCACTGGGGGGTTGGCTTTGCCTCGTCCAGGCCGTGCGTGGTGGACCTGAGCTGGAACCAGAGCGTCTCCTTCGGCTGGTGGGCCGCGTCCGAGGAGCCCTTCTCCTTTTATGGGGACATCATCGCTTTCCCTTTGCAGGATTACGGTGGAATCATGGCAGGGCTGGGCTCCGATCCCTGGTGGAAGAAAACCCTTTACTTGACCGGGGGAGCTTTGCTGGCCGCAGCTGCGTATCTGTTCCACGAACTTCTGGTCATTAGGTGAGCCGCGGAGAGGGCCCCGCGCGCGGGCGCCACAGGGCAACCTGGCCAGGGCAGGGCTGGCGCGAGGGAGCGAGGGGTCCGGTGCCAGCCCCTCGGTCATGCCACCCAAACGCTCACCCCGTCGGGCCTCATCTTCTCCCAAAGGCATTTCGTGGTCACCTGGCCACATGTAGGGGGGCCGTTTAGAATTGGTGGGAGACTTAAACTGGGAGGGGAAAACATTTGTCTCCCAACATTTCCATGCTAAAAACAACGCGCTCTGACCCACGAGTGTTAATTGAGCAAAGGACCCCAGGAAGGTCCTAAGTGCAATAAAATCCATTTGTAGCAATCAAATTAGACTGTAGAAATACTAAGGTACATGTTTTGGAAATGCCTTATTGGTTTGGTTTACAGGTAGTAATACTAGAATATTAACTACTAACCTCATTTTTACTTAAAAGGGTAGTTCTCCACTACCACTTCCGAAATGTCAACATCAAGAGGCTGCTGGTCCCTGCTAAATATGCATGGTCAAGTGTAGCGGTGTGCAATTTTTATGCAGCCTTAACCCAGTTCTCGGCTTATCTCTGGTATGGACTGATGAGCTCCATCTTCAGGTTTAAATGCCATTGTTGTGTGAGCAGCAGGAGAACCTAGGGCAGGGCGAGCACATGGGCGTGTTGGGGATAACACGGAAGGAATTACAGGGTGATAAACAGTTACATCTGCTGCCTGCGGCAGAATGTTTACAGGACTGACTTGAAAATTCCAAAAGGAGACCCTTGCTCTTGGAATAGTCAGTCCTGTGGGAGGTCTTCATTGGAGTAGGGTAAGGGTACAGGGTACTGAGACAGTCTTTGACTAATAGATACATCAATGTGTGGTCAAAATTTCCATGTATTTGGGCCCTTAGTCACTGGAAAATTCCTGGAAGCAGAGCAGTTTTCAATAGCCCAGAATCTCTTCTGGCCAGTATTTTTTGTAGAGAGAGAAATATGTTCACTCTATCTTTTTCCAGGTTGTCAGCATATTGCACTAGAGGAAATAAGAAAGACAGTGTGGCAGGTGACCTTTAATGGGTCTGTGGGGATTCCAGGAGGGCACCGTGAAGGCCCTACTGCATCGTGACTATCTTGTATCTTTCCTGTGTCCAAAAAAGTGAGAAGTCATTTGGGTCTGGGAAAAGGTGGCTTTCATATTATTTAGTCACAGCAGAAAATTGAGAAGTTTATTTTAACCTTGTCACACATTTAATTCTCTGACTTGGATCAATGTCTTGAATCTAGTTGAACCAAATTAAAAAAAAAATAAAGTGAATTCTCTCTCTAGATTAATTATTCTATATTTTTCCTGGTGGTTTTAAATCATATAAAGAAACACGTGTGCAGTATTTCAGGCGGTAATCAATTTTTTTTTTTTATGATCCAGTCCCAAGCCTTTAAGGTCCCTGTACTATGTGTCTTCTTAACATTTATCCAGTTTGTGGCAGGATTGAAGGCTTCACAGGGCTGAGTCTAAAAGGTGGATTATATGACCTTGCAGAAATAGTGGGGCACTTGGGCTTACTTTGGAGCAGGCCACACCCTGGCAGGTGTGGACCCCTGGGTCCCTCTGCCCACAGGTAGCTTATTCCCCATCTAGGGGATAAGCTCTCAATGCTGCTTGCATCAAGGTGTGTTAATCCCACATTTGCTCACTTTTGTTTCTTGACATGTTTGTGTTGTTTGTAAACCCTATGGTAGCACAAACAGTGGAAAGGGCTGCCCATTTCCAAGCACTTAGCAGGGACTTTGCATTTATCCTTAATAATTACCTCTTTCAGGGTCTTTCTCACTTTATAGATAAGGGAATTATAGCAGGATCACACAGTGATCTGGGTTCAAGTGTAGAGTGTGTGCCTGCACCTGGAGCCTGAGCCTAGAAAGTGCCCCTTCTGAGATGTTTTGTAGGGAAGAGAAAGAGAAATGTAAAGAATGGAAGCTGGCAAACTTGGGAAATGACCCAATGTTAGAGAAACAGGGTTGAAGGCAGGCTTCAGAGGGTTTGAAGTGGACACTTCTACTTAGGTGAAATCTAAATTTTAATTGTCTATGTGGTTTAAGCAAAACACAAGATCTGGCAAAATGACAACAATGTCTAAGTTCACTGACCATTGCAAACTTTTCCCCACCCCTGCCTGCTTGGTCTTTCTGCTGCACAGACTTAACCTTAATCTACGGCTTTGTCTCTAGAGTAGAAAACGAAGTTGCCAGACTAGAATATAATGAAGTATAATGAGTCTAATAAGAATATTGGGAAGGAGGTATGGGTTATTTGGGTATTATATTTTGGGTCTTACCTTAATCTTTCCACAACCATATTTTTTAAAATTTTTTGGTCATTTTTATTTATTTATTTGAGAGCTATAGACAGAGAGAGAAAGAGGCAGATAGAGAGAGAGAGAGAGAGAATGGGCGCTCCAGGGCCTCCAGCTACTGCAAACGAACTCCAGATGCATGCGCCCCCTTGTGCATCTGGATAACGTGGGTCCTGGGGAATAGAGCCTTGAACTGGGGTCCTTAGGCTTCATAGGCAACCGCTTAACCACTAAGCCATCTCTCCAGCCCCACAACCATATTTTTAAGCAGTATTGTCTCAACTTTATTTGTCCTGGGTGGAGATGGTCTGGCATCTATGTTAAATTCAATCAGGCCTCTGGACATTTGTTGCCTGTAAATTGAATGACATGATGACTTCATTATCAGTAGCTCACTTGCATTTTTGGCACTCCAGCTCAGCCTGTCCTAGAAAACTTTCTGAGTGAATCAGAGCAGTCCATGGGTTTTCATCTGATCCCCACAAACAACTGACTCAGCATGCACCAAGGCAGTGGTTGTCTATGATGTCCTTAGCCCCAGGAGTAGGAGCTAGTTTCCTACTAATTAGCTCACTGGGGTTCTGCAGATGTTACCTTATTCCAACCTCATCCTTAGGATTCCATAACCCCTCCTTCCCTATATCTACTTTATAAAATAAGCTATACAAACCAGGTGTAGTGGCACATACCTTTAATCCCAGCACTGGAGTGGCAGAGATCAGATTTCAATCAGATCAGAATTCAGATCCCTAAATTCGAGGTTAGCCTAGGACTACAGAGTGTGACTTATACGTCAACCTGGGCTAGTGAGTAAGACTCTAACCACCAACCCCCAAAGAAACAAAGCAAATAAATAAAATAAATTATACAGGTAGCAACTCATCTGAGCCTGTGACCCTAAACTGGGGAGAGGTCTCATGTGGAGAGAGGGTTCTGGAACCAGATTATCTAGGCTTAAATTCAGTCTGCCTTTAGCCAACCTTGTATATTGGATGATAGTAAGCTTAATTTTCCAATTTTTAAGATGAGAATTATAAGAGTAGTCTTCTTCATAGAGTTGATATCATGTGTTCACATGTTGAATTGAGTTGGTTGCTTAGCAGATATTGAATAAAGGCTAGTTGTCACTAGCTGTCATGGACAAACGAATGGTCTGATTCTAAATGGCTGTGTTAATAAACTTAGGAATTGTCAATTCTGGCATTATTTATTTTGTAATACTGGGAATTGAGTCCTTACACATTGTAGGCAAGTACTCTACCCTCAACACTCCACACTTTTTGTATTTTCTTCCTTTCCCTTTCTCCTTTCCCCTTTCCCTTCTTTTTGATGTAGGATCTCACTCTAGTTCAGGTTGACCTGGAACTCACTATGTCCAGGCTGGCCTGGAACTCACTATCTCTGCCTCCTGAGTGCTAGGATTAAAGGCATGTGCCACTACATCTGGCCTTCTTTATTTTCTTGAGATGAGATCTAGCTAAGTTCCCCAGGCTAGCCTTGAACTTGTGATTCTGTTGCCCTAGCTTCCTGTTGAATAGCTGGGATTGCAGACCTGTGCCACCAGGTCTGACTTTAGAGATTTGATTTTGAATGACATCCTTTGAGCAAGTTACTTAACTTTTTGAGCTTCAAGTTTCCTTGTCTACTATAAAATATACTATTATGTCCTAAATTAACTATTTATTATTTTTTTGTTTTTGACGTAGGGTTTCACTCTAGCCCAAGCTGACCTGGAACTTACTATTAGTCTCAGGGTGGCCTTGAACTCATAGTGATCCTCCTACCTCTTGCCTCCCAAGTGTTGCCCCCACACCTGGCAATTTATTTTTATTTATTTAAGAGAGAGAGAAAGAGAAGCAGATACAGATACACACACACACACACACACACACAGAGAGAGAGAGAGAGAGAGAGAGAGAGAGAGAGAGAATGGGTATGCCAAGGCCTCCAGCCACTGCAAACGAACTCCAGATGCATGTGTCACCTTGTGCATCTGGCTTACATGGGTCCTGGAGAATTGAACATGGGTCTTTTGGCTTTGCAGGCAAGCACCTTAACCACTAAGCAATCCCTCCAGCCCCTAAATTAACTCTTAATAGTGCCTGTTTTATAGCATATGAACATTAAATAAGTCAATGCATGTGGTGTGTATAAAGACATTGGCATATGCTGGTACATAATTAGCATCCATTCTTACTACAACATGGCCCAAGTTAGCCATTAGAATTAGATTGTTTGGCCAGTGGGGTAGGGGATTTTATATTTATCTCTTCTTCCAGCTCTTAAATTTTTGCTTCACTAATTTTTGTGAAAACACTACCTTATGATCTGAATTATTTTACTTGATGTCAAATGATCCTTTGTGAAGTGTGGAGTTTGCACTGTCTAGGAACCATAGTCAAAATGAATTCTGGATTTCAGTATCTGTTGCAGTCCGGTTCGCATTGCTGTAGAAATCACCCAACCAAGAGCAGCTTCTGGCAAAAAGAGATTTATTTTGGCTTACAGGCTCGAGGGGAAGCTCCACGATGGCAGGGGAAAACGATGGCATGAGCAGAGGGTGGACATCACCCCCTGGCCAACATAAGGTGGACCACAGCAACAGGAGGGTGTGCCAAACACTGGCATGGAGAAACTGGCTGTAACACCCATAAGCCCGCCCCCAACAATACACTCCCTCTAGGAGGCATTAATTCCCAAATATCCATCAGCTGGGAACCTAGCATTCAGAACACCTAAGTTTATGGGGGACACCTGAATCAAACCACCACAGTATCTGACTGCCCACATCTAATCTAAAAGAAAACCTTTGCTTTATAGAGAATGTTTCCAGAAAACCAGCAACTCCTTCTATTTGTTTGGATTGTATTTTCAGATAAGTCATTATGAGCTCTTTAAATTGGTAGGACCTTGGGTGGTAAACTATAAGATAATTTGTTTTACAAAGTGGAGATGTGTAAGTAAGCTTGCATCCATGTGCTGATGATAAAAAGCTGTTCCCATTTGGGTAGAGGTAGATGTTAGGACTAAACTGGAGTTTGCAGAGGGAACCAAAAGCTTAGGAAGTGCCAAAGCCAGAACAAAGTTTATCTGATTGGAGAATGGCTATGTAGAGTGAAAGATGGACATCATGACAGGTCCCTGAGCTAGGATATGACTATGACTGAGCGGAATGATGAGATTTTGTAGTTTAAGAGGATTGTATTAAGAAATTGTATCTCTTTGGATGAGAACCAATTCCTCTATTTTTAATGCTTGGCTGCTCATTAAATGTTTAAAGATATTACTTTATTAATTTTTGTGATAATCAGTACAGAATTGATACTGTCTTCATTCTTTGGATGAAAGAAGGTGGAGAGATCTGGAGCGGCATGGCCAGTAGGAAGCAGAGTGTGCATGATCCCAGGTATATAGACTTTGGATCCCATTCTCTGTGGTGACTATTGAAGATCCAGGGAAGTCCTTTTTACCTAAATAGTGGCCAAAGAAAAAGATGGATGTGTGGCTTAGATAGAAGGAGAAAAGTGGGGTACTCTAAAATATATGTGGAGTTACCATAGTTGGCATGCTAGAGGGATAGAGATGGAGAGAGAGAGGCAGGAATAAAGACAGAGAGGAGGGGGTAGACCCCAGAAACCAGATTGCACAACAGCATAGGTGAAAGGTCCATTGAGGGGACCGAAAGCTTAGAAAAAGGATCAGAATATTCTCTCTGACTCCCTGTAGATGTGGGTAATTGCAGTACAGACCTGCACTGCTATTTCTTCGCTTTAATGATGGAGCACCTGTTTCCTAGTATTGTCTGATGGATAGGAATGTGGGCATGTGCACTTGGTTTGGTCCAGAATCTGCTGTTTACTAGCAATGTGACTAAGCAAGTTAATCCTCTGTGTCCTAGTATTCTTGAACTTGGTATTCTCCTTCATCAGTTTACCAAGTAGGTAGGATTATGGGTCAGTAATCTTAGCACCTTACTGCCTCATAGTCTATAATATATTTTAACAATAGGTCTACTTCATAAGATAATTATGAAGATTAAGTGAAATCCTCAAAGTTAGCCATGACACATAATAAGCACAAAATACTTGTTTTAGAAAATATTCCCCTTGCCCATGGCTGTAGCAGGTTGATGTGTAGTTACTTCCAGAGCCCTTAGAGTCATGCTAGTCTCTGAGTTTGCAAGGTCCTCTTGTGATCTGACTATGCTCAGTTCTTTAAGTCTGGGTTAGTCCAGTTCTCCAGTACACACTGCCTGATCCTAGAGAACTATAACCTTCAGGTCCTTCCAAGAACTAAGGTAGCCAGCAGAGAGCATGATAACATACAAGTGTTCTTTATTTCTTTTTTGGTTTTGACAGGAAACAGCAAGAGCTTGACTCCAAAGATGCTATTATTTTACATCAGTTTGCAAGACCTAACAATGGTGTCCCCAGTTTATCTCCTTTTTGTTTGAAAATGGAAACTTATTTACGGATGGCTGACTTACCATATCAGGTATTTGGTTGCAAATATGTTTTATTCTTATTGCATTAATATCAGTTGGGGGGAGTAATTAATGCCACATAAGTAGATGTCAGAGGAGGGGTGTCTGAAAGTAACAGTAAGCCAGTCTTTATAGTAAGAGAAATGCTTGATTCTAAGGTCTGTTGATTTTTTGTTGTTGTTGTTATTATATCAGTTTTAGTGATGCATCCAAAATATCTTTTGTAGCTTCCAGGATCCATGGCTTGTTCACTGACTGGTGCTTCTATGATCACACAGTGATTACTGATAACCCCACTGAGGAGGACTCTCAGTGAAATGGAGCTGGGAGAGAGGGGGGCATAAGAATGTAACTCAATGGGAATATGACTAGTTTGCAATATACTAAAGTTCTCCATGAAAATGTAAAAACAGTCTTTAGAGTGACACAGAGTATACTATTTTCCTTAAAAGAAATAATACACTTCGGTTGGTTTAGGTAGGTCTCCTGGGCAGCTGTTGATCAAAGTGAGCATGTTGCTGCCTGGTGGGGTTCATTTATTGACTAAATTGTGCTTGTCCTCAATGAAGGTGGGGTAGAGGGCACTGTGGCCACTGGGTAGGTATTTGAAGATGTTAGGAGCTTTTTCATCTTCGGCTCAAGTGGCTTACAGGGAAGCACTGGTCTAAGTCAGAGTTAAAGAACCAATTAAAAATGGAAAAGAAGCACATACATATATGTGACTTGAAAGAATTTTTCACCCAGCTAAAAAAGAAAGTATGCCAAAGTATTAACTGTTTATTGAGGTTTAGAATATGGGTAGCTTTCACTTGTTTCACATTTTAAATTTTTGCAGATTTCCCTCAAAGTACAGAGTCAAAGTACATGTTGCTGTTTAAAAAACAAAAACAAAAGAACAGTGAGACACCCTGTCTCATGGAAATAAGCTGTAAGGAGAACACCCAATGTACCCCTCTGGCCTCCACATGAATGCACACGTAAGGGCACACATCTGTACGTAGTTGTACACACTGGTGCACACACAAATTGTTAATCCAAATGAACATGCCAACCAATTGGACACAAAAATGGCCCTTAGAAAAGTGACTTGTTCTGGTGGCTTTAAAAAATAACATAAAGCTGGGCATGGTGGTGCATACCTTAATCCCAGCACTCAGGAGGCAGAGGTAGGAGGATCACCATGAGTCCAGGGCCACCCTGAGACTACATAATGAATTCCAGGTCAGCTTGGGCTAGAGTGAGACCCTACTTTGAAAAAAAAAAAAAAAGTAAACATAAAACCTATCAAAACATAGACCAACACTGGTCCATCTATGTACTGTCCCCTCTCACCCCATGAGGGTGTTTTTCCTGTACAGTGGCCGTTGCCTAGACTCCTGCCCCGGTTTACCCCACTTTACTGTGAAGTAGACTTTGCTTATTTTCTATAAGAAAACAGGAACAAACAAAAGATAGTATTTAAAGGTGTACATTCCCTTCAGTAATGCTCGAGCCAATATCTCACAGATTTAATGTGCTATAATTTCATTGTCCTTAAATTCTGTGTAATTTTAAAGATTTCCTTCCATTTTCATTTATTTTTTATTGTTTTTCTATTTTCCTTTTTAACTAAGTTCTATCCATAAGGAATCTTATTAAAACTTTGGTTTAGGGCTGGAGAGATGGCTTAGTGGTTAAGCACTTGCCTGTGAAGCCTAAGGACCCCCCGGTTCAAGGCTCGATTCCCCAGGACCCATGTTAGCCAGATGCACAAGGGGGCGCACATGTCTGGAGTTTGTTTGCAGTGGCTGGAGGCCCTGGCGCGCCCATTCTTTCTCTCTCTCTCTCTCTTTCTCTCTGCCTCTTTCTCTCTCTGTCACTCTTAAATAAATAAATAAAAATAAACAAAAATTTAAAAAAAAACTTTGGTTTCTATAATTATTTTTATTTCGTGGTTAAAGATATCTATGTGATACTCTTTTCTTGATTTTACTGAAACTTTATCCTAGTATATGATTTTTAAAAATACTGAAAATAAGCCGGGCGTGGTGGCGCACGCCTTTAATCCCAGCACTCGGGAGGCAGAGGTAGGAGGATCGCCGTGAGTTCGAGGCCACCCTGAGACTCCATAGTGAATTCCAGGTCAGCCTGGGCTAGAGTGAGACCCTACTTCAAAAAAAAAAAAAATACTGAAAATAGCTCAATAATTACCTAATATGAATTGATATATTAAGTTGCTTGAGCATGTTTGATGTGTTATTTAGATTTTTTTTGTATTTCTGCTGTTTTTTTCTTTTGTTGGTTTACCTGTTTAGTAGTTTCTGAAAGGGGTGAGTTCAACTAGTCAAAGTGTATTTGTTGATTTTTCTTTTTCTTTTTTTTTTTTGGTGAAGTAGTGTATCACTGGAGCCCAGGCTGACCTGGAATTAGTCTCAGGCTGGCCTCAAACTCACAGTGATTCTCCTACTCTGCCTCCCAAGTACTGGAATTAAAGGCGTGTGCCACCATGCCCGGCCCTTAACTCTCTCTCTCTTTTTTCTTTTTCTTTTTTTTTTGTTTTTGCTGTCCTATTAGTTCTTACTTTATATGAGAACTATTTTTGGGGCCAGGTAGGTGGATCAGTAGGTAAGAGTGAGGGCTGATTCACTCCTGAGTATGATTTCCTAGCACAGCTGGGAGTGGCCACACATGCCTGTAACCTGGGTCCTGCAGGGAACAGATACTGGAGGATTGCTGGTCCTCTGGCTGAAAACAGCAGCTGCGGGTTCAGTGAGAGACTCCATCTCAAGGAAACAAGTGGAAGAGTGATGATAGGAGGACACCTGACTTTCTCCTCTGACACGTGCACAAACACCACCCCTACCATACACACAGACACATCTGCAAACACAGACTGCGCATTTGAGATTATATTGGAAGGTACAGCCCCCAAACACATCTTTTTCTTTTTTAAAAATCTTTTTTATTTGAGAGAGAGATGGACAAAGACAGAGAGAATGGGCACACCAGGGCCTCCAACCACTGTAAACAAACTCCAGATGCATGTGCCACTTTGTGCATCTGGCTTACGTGGGTCCTAGGGAATTGAACCTGGGTCCTTTGACTTTACAGGCAAGTACCTTAACCACTAAGCAATCTGTCCAGCCCAAAAGAACACATCTTTTTCTCTTTGGTTTCTTTTTCCAAAGAGAGTATCAACCATTCTCCCCTATACTTTTAAAAAAAAATTTTTTTTTGAATTCTGTATTGTCTGAATTGCAATGGATTTTCCAGCTTTCTTTTGATTCCTATTTGCTTGGGATCTTTCTCCATTCCCTTTCTCTACCCTGTGTGTTTGTTTTTCATTGGCAGTATTTTCACTGGCTGAATCTGAGAGAGAGAATTGTTGAGTTTAACTCATTTTATTAGGACTTATCTTTTAATATCCCATATAAGATAATCTATATACTTTAAAATTTTTTCATTATTATTTTTTATTTATTTGAGAGAGAGATACAGAAGTAGGCAGGTAGAGAGAGAGAATGGGTGTGCCTGGGCTTCCAGTCACTGTAAACGAACTCCAGACACATGCGCCCCCTTGTGCATCTGGCTTACGTGGGTCCTGGGGAATTGAACCTGGGTCCTTAGGTTTTGGACGTAAGTGCCTTAACTGCTAAGCTATCTCTCCATCCACAATAGTCTATATTTTTAAACTTAATATACTTTCTTTATGCCATTTCCTGGTTTGTAATAGATAAGTACATTTTTCTTTTTCTTTTCTTTTTTTTTTTTTTTTTTTTTTTGTTTTTTCAAGGTAGTGTCTCACTCTAGGTTAGGCTGACCTGGAATTCACTCTGTAGTCTCAGGGTAGCCTTGAACTCACGTTGATCCTCCTACCTCAGCCTCCTGAGTGCTGGGATTAAAGGTATGCCCACTTTTATCTTTTAAAACAACTTCTTTTCTTGTTCTTATGGTAATTGCTTCTAGACCCATATTTATATATTCTTGTTCCTGTTCATTGTTAAATTATTAAAGTCTGTACTTACTGTACAGTAATGCACATATATTAGCAGTTCACATGAGCTCTGTGGCCATTCCGTTCTTCTCGGCTCTCATCCTCTGAAGTTGATGTTTATCACTTTAATACTTTTTTTTTTTTGGTTTCTTGAGGTAGGGTCTCACTCTAGCCCAGGCTGACCTGGAATTCACTATGTAGTCTCAGGGTGGCCTCGAACTCATGGCGATCCTCCTACCTCTGCCTCCTGAGTGCTGGGATTAAAGGTGTACGCCACCACGCCTGGCTATTTTAGCACATTTTCATTTGTTCTTCTCAGACAATAGACTTTACAAGAAGTTATTCGACTAACCATAGACAATAGACTTTACGAGAAGTTACTCGACTAACCATATCTGTTATATTCTACATAACTTATCTTTTTATTTGAGTAATATCTTCAGATTGAGTCTTTTTTATTGACAAGTTCCATAATTGTAAACAATATCCCATGGTAATTCCCTCCCTCCTCCCACTTTCCACTTTGAAACTCCACTCTCCATCATATCCCCTCCCCCTCTCAATCAGTCTCTTTTATTTTGATGTCATCACCTTTTCTTCCTGTGATGATGATCTTGTGTAGGTAGTGTCAGGCACTGTGAGGTCATGGATATCCAGGCCATTTTGTGTCTGGAGGAGCATGTTGTAAGGAGTCCTACCCTTCCTTTGGCTGTTACACTCTTTCTGCCACCTCTTACACAATGGACCCTGAGTCATGGAAGGTATGATTGAGTTATTTCAGTGCTGAGCAGTACTCTGTCACCTCTCAGATTGAGTGTTTATGTGTCAAATTTTCAGTCGTGGGAGTAGAGACATGGCCCAGCAGTTAAAGGTGCTTGCCTATAAAGGTTGCTGGAACAGGTTTGAATCTCCATATCATGTAAAGCCATATGCACAAAGTGATGCATGCGCCTGGAGCTCACCCTGGTTTAGCCGAGCGTGGTGGTGCACACCTTTAATCCCAGAACTTGGGAGGCAGTAGGAGGATCGCTGACAGTTCAAGCCTACCCTGAGACTACAAAGTGAATTTCAGGTCAGCTTGGCCCTACCACAAAAAACCAAAAAGAAAAAAAAAATCAGTGGTTTTGCATGTATAAGAATATCTTTATTATATTATTTTAAAAAATTTTTATTTTTTAAGTTTTATTTATTTGAGAGAGCCAGAGAGAGACACACATACTCATAAAATGGGTGCGCCAGGGCCTCCAGCCATTGCAAATGAACTCCATGTGCATGTGCCACCTTGTGCATCTGCTTATGTGGGTCCTGGGGAATCGAACCAGGGTCCTTTGGCTTTGCAGGCAAACACCTTAACTGCTAAGCCATCCCTCCAGCCATCTTTATTTATTTATTTATTTGTTTGTTTGTTTTTTAAGGTAGTGTTTCGTTCTTCCATAATTACAGACAACTAACCATGATAATTCTCTCCCCTCCCCCACTTCTTCACAAATCCACTCTCCATCATATCCCCTCCTCCTCTCAATTAGCCTCCCTTTTATTTTGATGTTATCATCTTTTCCTCCTATTATGAGGGTCTTATGTAGGCACTGTGAGGTCATGGACATCCAGGCCATTTTGTATCTGGAAGATTGCATTGTAAGCAATCCTACCCTTTATTTGGCTCTTTTCTTCTCTCCACCACCTCTTCTGCAATCCTTGGAATGTATGAGAGAGACTTTTCAGTGCCCTGCCACTTCTTCTCAACACTATGGTGCCTTTTGTGTCATCCCAGATGTCACTGCCATATGAAAAGAGATGCTTCTCTAACCAACAGTGAGAGTAGCATTAATATGTGGGTATGGATATTAAGAAAAGTCTTTTATTAATTTTTAAAGATAGCATACAAAGTAATGGGTTTTATTATGACATTTCCTGATAATGTGCCATAATATTTTTTTCTGATTTATTCCCTCCTCCATTGCCCTTTCCCATCCCCTCTTTTCTTGCAGATTGACTTCTTCCCCTTAAATAGCACTCCTGTTTTCATGTCACACGTGTTATATTACCCTCTCTTTTCTCCACTTCCCATTTCCCATAAAATCTTTTTCTTCCTGGTCATGGTCCTCTTTCTAGTTTCATAAAGTGCGTGCGTACATGCACACACACTCTCTCTCACTCACTCACTCACTCACACTCTCTCTCTTAAACCTAGGTTCTGTATATAAGAGAAAATGGGATATTTGTTTTTTTGAGTCTGGCTTATTTTGCTTACCACAATGATTTCTAGTTAATTCATTTTCCATTTCTTGCAGTCAAGTTTGCATTGCTGTCAGAAAACACCCTACCAAGAGCAACTTGTGGGAAAAAGAGGTTTATTTTGGCTTACAGGCTCGAGGGGGAAGCTCCATGATGACAGGGGAAAATGATGACATGAGCAGAGGGTGAACATCACCTCCTGGGCAACATCAGATGGACAACAGCAACAGGAGAGTGTGTCAAACACTGGCATGGGGAAACTGGCTATAATACCCATAACTTGCCTCCAACAATACACTGCCTCCAGAAGACTTTAATTCCCAAATTTCCAGCAGCTGGGGACCTAGCATTCAGAACATCTATGTTTATGAGTGACATTTGAATCAAATCACCACACTTACAATTGATAAAACTTCATTCTTCTTTATGGCTGAGTAAAACTCCATTGTATACATATAATATATTCTGTTAATCCATTCCCCTGTGATTGACACCTAGGCTGATTCCATAACTTGACTTTTGTGAATACTGCTGCAGTATGTGTGGGTGTACAGGTGTCTTTGTGTTATGTTGACTTAGACTCCTTTAGGTATACACTCAGGAGTGGTGTAGTTGGATCATATGGTAACTGGATTATACGATAGTTTTTTTCTTAAAAATATTTTTATTCATTTATTTACTTATTTAGGTTTTTTGAGGTAGGGTCTCACTCTAGCCCAGGCTGACCTGAAATTCACTCTGTAGTCTTAGGGTGGCCTTGAACTCAAGGTGATCCTCCTACCTCTGCCTCCTGGGTGCTAGGATTAAAGGCATGCACCACTACGCCCAGCTTATTCATTTATTTTTTATTTGCATGCAGAGCCAGAGAGACACACATGCACACATAGAGAAAGAGAGAGAATATGAATGAATATGAATGGGTGTGCCAGGGCCTCTGGCTACTGCAGACAAGCTCCAGATACATGTACCACTTTGTTCATCCGGCTTTATGTAAGCACTGGGGGAATTGAACCTGGGCTGTTAGGCTTTGTAGACAAGCACCTTAACTGCTGAGCCATCTCTCCAGCCCTAATTTTAGTTTTTTGAGAAACCTCCACACTGATTTCCACAGTGTCTGTACCAGTTTACACCCCCACCAGCAGCAAATAAGGGTTCCTGGTTCCCCATATTTCACCACAATTTGTTGTCCTTTGATGAGATCCATTCTGAGGTAAGATGGACCATGTGTCTTTTTTATTTTTCTGTTTGGTTTTTTCAAGGTAGGGTTTCACTGTAGCCCAAGCTGACCTGGAACTCACTCTGTAGTCTCGGGCTGGCCTTGAACTCACAGCAGTCCTCCTACCTTTGCCTCCCCAATGCTGGGATTAAAGGTGTGTGTCACCGTGTCCTGCCTATATGTCTTTTTCAGTCTAGGGAATTAACGATCTCTAAAAATATTTCTTGTAATATGTATTTGCCTTCCCCCCATTCTTCCCGTTCCTTGTTGTCTTTATGTTAGAACCCTTGCTTTTATTTCCTATGCTTCTGTGCTCTGCTCTGTGGTTCTCTGCTTCTCTCTCTGAGCTTCCACTGCACACTTTTGTTCTGTTCGGTTCTCATATCCATTGTGCTATTTATTTCATCTATTGTATTCTTTCTATTCTTAGACAGGATTTCCTCATATAACCCAGGCTGACCTTAAACTCATGATTCTCCTGCCTCTAATTCCTAAGTGCTGAGATTACATGTGTGTGCCGCCATGTCTGGCTGAGTTGATTTAAAGTTGACTAGTCTTATTTTTTAAAAAATGGTTCTCACTAGTCAGTTTTCCCAGCTTCATTCTTTATCTGTTGGAGGATAATTATTGTGCTAACTAAAAGTTTCTGGTTTGTCCCATTAATTCTGCTTCATGCCACACATATTTAGTGTGTTTTCTTTCTCATAGTGGCTATACTCCTCTGGTGTCTTAGTGTTTTGGTTAGAGAGCTCCTTTTGCCAGGGGTGCCAGCTTTCCTGTATGGGAAGTTGTGCTAGGCAAGGGTTAGAGCCCAGGCTATGGGTTGTGACCCTTAAGAAATTTAAGAAAGGAAAGGAGGGTGCTCTGGGCACCTCCAAACCTTTCTGTTTGCTGTCTTTCCTGCAGTTGTTTTCCGCTGGTCTAGGGTTTACTGTTAGGTTCTCACATGGAGGTGGTGTTAGAGGAGGTGGTTTCCTTGAGTTGTAACAGAAGAGTAATGTCCCATGAAGAAATGAGCCCTCCAAGTACTTTCCTCTCTGAGCTAGTACAAAAGAAGGAATGGGGCTGCCAGCCACCCTCCTGCTTCAGTGCAGGCGTTTCTTCCCTTGGTAAATACTGTGATGGAAGTCCTTTGGAAATATGGCAGAGTAGCACGAATGTGGACTTGAGGTGAATACGGAGGACACAAGAAGTCAGGAAACAGAAAATGGGTCTTTATGACTGAATTCTGGAATGAGAGGAATGATCATTCTGGGCAGAGGAGGAGAGAAAACAGTGCAGGGTTGCTCAGCGAGGCAAGGAGTAGAAAAAAGAACAGGGCTGGGGTGATGGCTTAGCTGTTAAGGTGTTTGCCTGCAAAGCCAAAAGACCTGGTTCGATTCCCCAGGACCCATGTAAGCCAGATATACAAGGGAGCACATGCGTCTGGAGTTTGTCTGCAGTGGCTGGAGGCCCTGACATGCCCATCTCCCTCTTCTCTCTTTCTCTCAAATAAATAAATAAATAAACAAACAAATAAATAAATAAAATTAAAAAAGAAAGAAATCACAAGGGTTCTCTTTATAAAAAAAAAAAAAAAGAACAGACAAGACTTAAATCATCCACATATGCTGAGTCTGAGTTGGGAAGGATGACGATTTAGCTAGGTGTTCGCAGCCAGCACTGGAGGATGCATGTCACTGAAGGAAGAGATTACTACCTAGCAGTGCTCTCACCATTACACATCACTGTATGTATGAACGTATGTGTTTGCACACAGAGAAAATGAGAGAGAGGGAATGGGCATGACAGGGCCTCTTGCCAATGCAAACAAATTCCAGATACATCCACTGTTATGTGCAACTGGCTTTTTGTGGGTACTAGGAAATAGAACCTGAGCCATCAGGCTTTGCAAGCAAGCACCTTTTCTTTAAACTTTTTAAAAATTGACAACTTACATAATTATAGACAAAAAAAAAAATTCCCTGTCCTTCCCCACTTTCCCCTTCACAAATCAACCCTCCCTCCATCATATCCCCTCCCCCTCTCAATTAGTCTCTCTCTCTCTCTCTCTCTCTTTTTTTTTTTTTTGGTTTTTCGAGGTAGGGTCTCACTCTGGCTTAGGCTGACCTGAAATTCACTATGTAGTCTCAGGGTGGCCTTGAACTCACAATAATCCTCCTATCTCTGCCTCCCGAGTGCTGGGATTAAAGGCGTGTTCCACCAAGCCCAGCTTTCTCTCTCTCTTTTTTTTTAAAGGTAGGGTTTCATTCTATCTCAGGCTGACCTAGAATTCACTGTGTGGTCTCATAGTGGGCTTGAACTCATAGCGATCCTCCTACCTCTGCCTCCCGAGTGCTGGGATTAAAGGCGTGCACCACCACGCCCAGCTCTAGTCTCTCTCTTTTTTTTTTTTTGTTTTGGTTTTTTTTTTTTTTGTTTTTCGAGGTAGGGTCTCACTCTAGCCCAGGCTGACCTGGAATTCACTATGGAGTCTCAGGGTGGCCTTGATCTCACGGTGATCCTCCTACCTTTGCCTCCCGAGTGCTGGGATTAAAGGCGTGCGCCATCACGCCCGGCTTCTAGTCTCTCTTTTGATGTCATCATTTTTCCCTCCTATTATGAGGATCTGTATAGTTAGTACAAGGCACTGCGAGGTTATGAATATCCAGGCCATTTTGTATATAGAAGATTGCATGGTAAGTAGTCCTACCCTTCCTTTGGCTCTTACATTCTTTCTGCCACCTCCTCTGCAATGGACCCTGAGCCTTGGATGGTATGATAGAGATGTCTTAGTGCTGAACACTTCTCAGCACTGTGTTGCCTTTTGAGTTCTCCCAGTGGTCATCATCATCTGAAAAGAGAAGCTTCTCTAACCAAAAGTGAGAGTGGCACTAATATATGGGTAGGAATGTTTAAAAAAAGTGCGTACAGGGCAGTTTGTTGAGCGTAATATATGCATTTAACCAGACAAGAGCAGGCGTTAATTCCCATAGGGCTTATGACCTCCCCCACCATAGGCTTTTGACTAGGTTTTCAGTACTAGGCATATATTCCGTCCTGTAGAGCGGGCCTCCAGTCCAATTAGAGAGCAGTTATTTCCCCCATAGCAGACATGCCACTATTGTACCCATTGGCTCATTTGGCTTAGGTGGTCAAACTTAATGCTTTATAATGTCCACTGTTGTTTATCACCACTGATGACTTCTGTCTCCCATGGAGCTGCAAGCAGCCTAGCTTCTTCAAGGTTTCTGACAGCTGGTACACAGGGAGGAGGTTTTTAGCTCAGCTCCAGCTTGACTTCTCAGTGACCTGAATGCAAACTGCTAAGCCATCTCTCCAGCTCCATTCCATGTCACTCTTGACCAATCACTTCTACTAATCATGACAACACAGGGCAGTGAGGGAGCAGAGCATGGCTTTTGCATACTGCCATGATTTTTTTTTTTTTTTTTTTGCTTTTTGAGTTAGGGTCATGCTCTAGCCCAGGATGATATGGAATTTACTATATATTCTTAGGGTAGCCTTGAACTCACAGTGCTCCTCCTATCTCTGCCTCCCTTGTGCTACAATTAAAGGCATGTGCTACCACCCCCAGATCATTTACCTATTAATGGGCACTTTCTCTGTTTTTGATAATTGTGAATTTTCTATAAGTGTGGTAATTTGAAGAGATGCCCCCCAATAGGGTCAGGAGTTTTATTAAAACTTCTTAGATTTCTAGCTATCTGACTAGAGGAGATGTCACTGGGTGGATTTTAGGGTCCAGCCCTAAGGTGTGGTGGTAGATTTGGAATTCCAGTCTAAAGATATGCAAAGTGTCTGAGTTCCACCTGGAATTCCTAAGTGTGCTTTTGTGTGGTGCAGGGTTTTTTTTTTTTTTTTTTTTTTTTTTTTGCCATGTAGGTTCTTTCTCTCTGCTTGGACCTGTGAAAGCAGGCCAGCTTCTTCTGCCATTATGGAACTTCCCCCAGATCTGTAAGCTTCAATAAATCCCTTCCTCCATAGCTGTGCCTGGTTTGGAAGTTCATCTTAGTGAGATATAGCTGTCTATTACAGAAATTGGTACCAGGAGTGGGTTGAGATGAATCTGACCATGTGTATTTTGGTCTTTTGGAACTTTTGTTTTGGAGGAATGGGCATGGATTTGGTGCTTGCAACTGAAAACACCATTGGAGTGGTAAGCCAACTATTATGGACTATTCTTGTGAGAGTTTGAAAATGCTAAGGGCAGAGAGAATTGAGCTTGGAGGCTTGTTTTATGAACTTTCTAAGGCAAAGGAAAGACTACAGAAAACCTTGCTGGAGTTAACTAGGCTATTGGCATAAGGGCTGGCTGCATCTGCTGCCCTGTCCCAGAGAGTTTGATCAAGGTTAAATTTGAAATGGACTGATGTGCTTGGCTAAAGATATTGGACTGAGAGATTTAAGATTTTAAGTTGGAAAAACTCAAGCAAGTTAAAATTACAGGCACTGAGACTGGTTTTAGGTTGCTGAAGCTACTGTTGTCAACATATTAGCAATCTTAAGGAAGATGGCCCAATTGCTTTACATTAAAACAATGGGGAGGATGCTGGAGGAAAAACTTTAATAGCAATGCAAACTCAGGCTGGAGAGATGTCTTAGCAGATAAGGCATTTGCCTGTGAAGCCGAAGGACCCAGATTTGATACCCAGGACCTGCATAAGCCAGATGCACAAGGGGCACATGTGTCTGGAGTTCGTTTGCAGTGGCATGCCCATTCTCTCTCTGCCTGTCTCTCTTTTCTCTATCTACCTCTCTCTGCTTGCAAATAAGTAAAATTTAAAAAAAAAGCAAATTCTTTTGGAACAAGTTGACTGGAGAAGGATCCTGCTTTTCAAGGTTGTGTTTTATTTTGTCCCTGAATTAAGAATATGGCTGTGTCCTGCACATCTGGTATTGGTTTCACAAGCATGAAAAATGCATGGAATGGTCATGAAATGCACATGGTTTCAGGAGCCACTCCTGAGATGCAGCATATAGGCAGAGTGTGATGACCCTCATAAATATACTGGCAAAGCATTGGCAGATGGCTTGTGATTTGCATGGAGACCTGAAGATGTTTTGGATATACTAGGACTGTACAAGGGCTACCATGAAGGCTGTTGGCTAGGAATGGAAGTTTTTTTCTGGCTACTCAGCCCAGCTGGAGGGTTGGAATTGGAAAATCCGGAGACTATCAGTCACTGGTTGTATTGGACTTGAACTGCAGAAGTTTGATGTTTGTGTGATGGTGGTTTAGTTTGCATTGGTCCTGTCTCTCCCTGTTATGCCTTATAGCAGTTGAAAATGCTTACTCTGTGCCTTTATATGTTGAAAGTATGTAATAACTTGTTTGATTTTTACAGGACTCAAAGCTAACAGACAATCTTAAATCTTAGATGAGACTTGGGACTTTGGAGCTATGTTAAGTTGGTAAAGACTGTGGGGGACTTTGAAACTGGACTGAGTACAATTAACAATGTGAGATGGTTTTAGATCTATTGGGACCAGATTTGATTAGATGCCCTCCAATAGATTCAGGAGTTTTATCAAGGCTTCTTAGATTTCCAGTTACCTGGTTGGAGGAGATATTGTTGGGTGGATCTTAGGGTCCAGCCCTAAGGTGTGGTGGTGGATTTGGAATTCCAATTTAAAGATACGGGAAGTGCCTGAGTTCTGCCTGGAATTCCTAAGCGAGCCTGTGTGTGGTGTAAGGTGTTTTTTTTTTTTTTTTTTTTTTTTTTTTTTTTTTTTTTGGCTTGGGGCTTTTCTTTCTCTCTGCTTGGGCCTGTGAAATCAGGCCAGCTTCTTCTGCCATTATGGAACTTCCCCTGGATCTGTAAGCTTCAGTAAATCCCTTCCTCCCTAACTGTGCCTGGTCTGGAAGTTCATCTCAGCAACTTGCAACTGTCTGCTACAATGCATCTTTGTGTACAAGTCTTTACATGGATATGTACTTTCTTGACACTTGGGTAGAAGCTTAGGAGTGAATGGTTTGGTTCTAGGCAGGTGTATATTTAATTTTCTGCACATGCATGTATGCATGCGAGTGTAGTATGTGTGGTGTCTCTGTGGTGTATGCATGTATGCATGGAGATATGCGTGACCATGAGTATTTCTGTGCAGGCTGGAGGACAGTGTCAGTTTTCCTTCTCTATTCTCTTCTGCTTGTTTACTTCAGAAACAAGTCTTACTGAACTGAAGCTGCATTTTGGTCAGCCTGGTGAGACCCAGTGAATCTCTGGCCTCTGTTTCCTATAGGACTGGGATTACAGACATTTAAGTTCCCTTCAGCATGTGGGAGAGTACTAGTTCTTCCACAGGAGCCAACATTGCCTATTATCCAGTAGCATCTGGTCTATGCTGGTACAACGTATGAAGAAAACTTTGTAATATTACATTAATTTAAGCTGCGTGACAGCAAAATTTTGATAAATTTCTAAGCGTCAACTCTAGGGTCTAAATGATATAGGTTTATTGAGAAAAGTTATTGAAGATATGGAATTATTACCCAGAACCACCTCCATCAATGTGGTTAAAATCTTGACTTTTTACACAGTAGAGAATACATGGCACTCTGTTATTTTAAACATCAACAAAGTATGTAACTCTGACCCCTCAACCTCATTCTGGGATCAAGGTCCTCTCAGACATTGTAAGTTTCTAGCATGCTTAAAAATTGAAGGGGAGCTTGTCAAAACAAAGATTCTGTGTACCATCCCTAGGATTCTGAACCAGTGGTCTGGGCTGGAGTCCTGGGACCTGCACATTTTAGAAGACACTAGTTAAGTATATTTTTCATACCTCAGTAGTGTCACCTAGGGGACCGCTTTCTTGCAGGGAATTGCAGTAAACATTCAAATGTTACACACTGGATTTCAAGTTCTTTGGTGAGTAGCTAAATGGGTATAAGCCTCATGGCTTATTTTTACCTTTTTCTGCCTTTGGATAGTTCACATGCTATAGCTAGATTGACCCAATTCAGAGCCCTCTTCTCTCTCCCACCCCCCGCCTCAGTGTCTGTTCACCTCCTATAAACTTGAGTCCAAAATAGAATGAGTCTGGTGCAGAATTTATGGGAGTTATTTGATACCTTAGTATTAAATAAAAAGTTAGCTTTTTTGACTTCTACATTAAGGTAACCATTTATTGCCTTAAAGAATTTATATGGTGATTTCCTTCACTTAAACAGCACAGGCACAATCTCACATAAAGTTGGAATGCATTTCTGCTAATCATACAGTGAAATTTTAAGCACATTACTTTTCTTCTCTTTAAAAATGCACTTCAGAACTATTTTGGTGGAAAGCTCTCTGCTCAAGGGAAAATGCCTTGGATTGAATATAATAATGAGACAGTGTCTGGCACAGAATTCATAATTGACTTTTTGGAAGAGAAACTGGGAGTGAACCTGAACAAGAACCTTGGCCCTCATGAGAGAGCTGTGTCGCGAGCCGTGACCAAGATGGTGGAGGAACACTTCTACTGGTGAGTTCCCTGTGGCACATACCTATCCTTTCCCAGTAAGCCCAAGTTCTTGTTCATCTTTCCAAAAGTTTTTTTTTTTAAGAGTTTGGGATGAGAAGGCTGACTGACTTAGGGCCCATGTTCTTTTTTTAATTTTGTTTTATTTTATTTTATTTTATTTTATTTATTTTTTTATTATTTTTTTATTTTCTCAATTTTTATTAATATTTTCCATGATTATAAAAAATATCCCATGGTATTACCCTCCCCCCTTTCCCCTTTGAAATTCCATTCTCCATCATATCCCCTCCCCATCTCAATCTTTCTACTTACATATATACAATACCAACCTAATAAAAGCCCTCCTCCCTTTCTTTCTCTTCCCTTTCTATCTCCTTTTTAACTTACTGGCCTCTGCTACTGAGTTTTTTCCTTCTCGCACAGAAGCCCAATCATCTGTAGCTAAGATCCACATATGAGGGAGAACATGTGGCGCTTGGCTTTCTGGGCCTGGGTTACCTCACATAGTATAATTCTCTCCAGATCCATCCACTTTTCTGCAAATTTCATAACTTCATTTTTCTTTACTGCTGAGTAAAACTCCATTGTATAAATGTGCCATATCTTCATTATCCACTCATCAGTTGGGCCCATGTTCTGTTTGTTGTTTCTGGGTGTCTGGTCAGAACTCCATGGATGTTCTTGCAGAGGCCCAGCTGGTAAATATCCTTGCCTTTCCAGACCATGTCTCTGTCACTGGCATTCCTGTCTCCCAGCTTATCACAAAAATAGCCACCTGTAGTAAGTCAGTGCATAAGAATGGCTGTGTTCTGGTAAAAATTTATTATGGACACTGAAACTTGCATTTCATTTACTGCAACATATCTAATTTTGATATTTTTCTACCATTTAAAGATATATAACATTCAGTCTGCATGCTACAGTTTGCTGACCCTTGACCTAGACTGGAACTCACCTAGGTGAGTTTCAATGGGTGGAGCATCAGACACTCGGAGGAGGGGGTATAAGACTGAGCGGAGAGAATTCCTAGGTGGAATAAATGACACTCTTGTGAGCTTCCGTTAGTTTCCTTGGGTAGTTTCAGAAGTGAAGCATCTAGCTTCTTTGCCTTGCTTGCTGGATTTCTTGTCAATATCCCCAAGCTGGAAGCATCACACAGTTGTGTTGACCAGTTCTGTTCTGTACCTTATTCTGCTCATGGTGGCTTTCGCTGGCTGCAACACCATAATGCATTAATCAAGCCTGGTTCTTCTTGCTTTGCAAACTCATTTGTCATGGGGTGTTTTCCTCTTTCTTTCATTCATTTTCTGGCACTTCTGCCCTTTTCTCTATCCCTTAAGATGACATAAAATTTCTCACCAATTCTGCAAACTTTGCCTTGTCCCAAAGATTTAAGTAGGATTTGTTAAGCCTACTTTTTGGCATTGTTTCTCCTGTGCCAGATGATGGCTTAATAGCTTTTTCTAAAGAGACAGCTTCCCTGTGGGGTGGATTGTGGGATTCTTCCTCATTGACTCCCTAGGTCACCCACCTGTTCTCTTTTTAATTGGAAAACCTGCTGTTCAATCTCTGAGACTTTTATTTTATTTATTTGAGAGAGAGTGGGCATGCCAGGGCCTCTGGCTACTGCAAACAAATTCCAGACACATGTGCCACTTGTGCATCTGGCTTATGTGGGTCCTGGGGAACCAAACATGGGTCCTTTACCCTTGTAGGCAAGTGCCTTAACTACTAAGCCATATCTCCAGCCCTATCTCTGAGACTTTTAAATGACCCTCTACTTACTTCTTTCTACTTCTGGTTCTTGCTCAGTTTATCTTGGGGCTGACCAGTACTCCACCTCCTCTCCCCATTCACTGTGGAAGTGAAGGAGGGCTGAGCAAGGAGGTGTCTGGGAGAAGAGTATAGGTGGGTGCAAATCACTGTGGAAGAGATCAGACCTGGCATTTAAGGAACCTAGGCCTTGTCCATATAATGCTGACTGAGCTGTTGGGACAATGCTTTCAGGAGTCACAGTGGGAACCAAGATGCGTGACTGTGCATGACTCATGTGGCTTCTTGGAAAAGGTTTGTGGGAAGGAGTCTGGCTCCCTGGTTTGCCAGGCTCCAGACCCAGCTGTGCAGTGATGAAGAGAAATGAAGAGCCTTTCAAGGGCTAGTTTGATCCTCATGCCTTCTTTTTTTAAATATTTTATTTTTTAAGCTTTAGTATTTAGTTATTTATTTGAGAGAGAGGGATAGAAAGAAGCAGAGAGAGGGAGAGAGAGAATCGGTGCTCCAGGGCCTCCAGCCACTGCAAACAAACTTCAGACGCATGCGCCCCTTGTGCATCTGGCTTACATGGGTCCTGGGGAATCAACCAAGGTCCTTCGGCTTTGCAGGCAAATGCCTTAACTGCTAAGCCATCCCTCCAGCCCCTTATGCCTTCTTTTGATGGGGCTTCCCAAAGCCTCACTTCATTTGACAGTAGGTCAGTGATGTGGAGAGCTGTCACACTGTTAGCTGTTTGGAAAGTGGCAGGACCTGTGTTTCAGTTGATATTTTGGCTATAACGCTTCAATTTTATAGTGGCTCAGAAAACATATATGCTGATTAGGCAGTTTAGATTCAGCACAATCCCTGTTTCTCTCAAGCCTTTTGCTCTGGGAATGTGCATCATTTTATATGTGGTCCCCCCCCCCCCAAGGTAGGGCCTTATCCTGGAATTCACTATGTAGTCTCAGGCTGGCCTTGAGCTCATAGTGATTCTCCTACCTCTGCCTCTTGAGTGCTGCCTTTGGGTTGTCGTATCTCCCCATCCCTTTTTCACCAGCTCCCAGCTAATGTGGGAGTGAGGCCAGGCAGTGGATATGCGTAAGGAGGGTAAGAAGAAAATATTTTTTTTTCCTCTTAATTCACTTTCTGATTAGAAAAAACATGTTTTTTGAAGTTTTGATATGCAGTGGTTTTTCATTTCTAGTAATAGAAGGAAAAACAAACATTTCTTTCTTTATTTTCTTTCATTCATTCATTTTCTTTCTTCTTGAAGATGAGGTCCTGAGATCCTCCTGCCTCAGTCTCTGAATGCTAGAATTAGAGGCATGTATCTCTGTGCCTGGCTCCTTTCTGTGCTTCTTTCTTTCTTCCTTTTTTTTTTCTTTCTGTGTTTCTTTAAGTTCCTGGCCCCTTAGCTGAAGTTTTGCTTTGGGGAGACAGTGAAGACTTTCCCCGCATGGAGCTTTAAGCCATCTTAGAGAAAGAACCCTCACTTCAGGACAATGCCCGAAGCAGTGAATCCTGGACTCCCTTGGGCTCTTCTGTTCAGGTCCCACAGGCCACAGCAAATGGAAGCCAGGCACAATGTAGGGAACTTACCTCAGTACCTCAGTATGTAGGAAAACTGTAGTTTCTTTGAGATCTTGCTTCACTCGGATGACCATGGAGCTCCCAGGTGTGTCTGCACTTACGGAGGTGGGGGGAGACATTCTCTTAACCCACAATGCTTAGTTCACTTATTTGATGATCTGAGGATTTTAGATGGCATTTTATTTTGTCTTGAAATCTTAAAAATATGTATAATTCTTTTTTTTTTTTTTTTTTTGGTTTTTCGAGGTAGGGTCTCACTATAGCCCAGGCTGACCTGGAATTCACTCTGGAGTCTCAGGGTGGCCTCGAACTCACGGTAGTCCTCCTACCTCTGCCTCCCGAGTGCTGGGATTAAAGGCCTGCGCCACCACACCCGACGTCAAAAATATGTATAATTCTCCAAAAATCAAAGTAATATAAAGTTGGCAGTATCAAGTGATATCACATAAGTTTGAAGCTCTGTTTTGGGCCTGTTCAAATAAGCACACTCAGCTATAAAGTAGCTTCTCTTGCATTTAAAATCTATATAATTATGTCCTACTTACATTATAAAAGCTCTATTGAAGCTGAAGACGTTTTCCCCCCTTTTCTTTCTTATCTCCTTTGCTCTACTGAGTGCTTAAGTCACATCCAGTGCTTGGAAACTGGTATAAGAGGATGTCTCTGGCAGGGAATCAAATTACTGAAGGAAATTGATTTTTGTAGCACTATAGCTTCTTCAGTGAGTCATACTGCCCCCTTGTGGGCATCACTGAAGACCTTAAGATTCCAGTATAGAGCAGAGCACTAGGCTCAGCCCTCAGACTACTTCCATTATTCCATTTTCACCCATACAAATGTAGGTGTTAGGCCAATGAATTCAAATCCATTTCTAAGTTGAACTAATTTAATTTTTGTGCTTGCCTTTTTTGGTGCTGGGTATTGAACTTAGGACCTAGTGCATGTTGGCCGAGCAGTTTCCTACTGAGCCACAAACCTAGCCTAAGCTTGGCTTTTGATATAGTGTCAGTGACAGAGGGAGATGGGGGGGGGGCATGATAAGAGCCAAGAAGATACATGGAAGCCAGATGGTGCTTTCTTTCTTTCTTTCTTTTCTTTTCTTTTTTTTTTTTTTTTTGAGGTAGGGTCTCACTCTAGCCCAGGCTGACCTGGAATTCACTATGGAGTCTCAGGGTGGCCTCGAACTCACGGCGATCCTCCTACCTCTGCCTCCCGAGTGCTGGGATTAAAGGCGTGCGCCACCATGCCCGGCTACAGATGGTGTTTTCTTATTATAACTCCATTAATATATTCTCTTTTCTTCCTTTTTCCCATCAGTCTTAGCTGTAGTGAGTGCTCTTGCTTGGTGATAGGCTGAAACATATCATAGGTTCCCATATCCACTACAGAATTCTTAGAACCTGAGCAAAAGATAGCAGGATGTAGCCCTATGCTGGAAAGGCATTCTCATGACTTGTAAGGCTAGGCTCTGAGACTCAGTGATTTTCCATGGTTTGCCAGGTTTGTAGCTTTCTACCATGGGCATAGCATCACTCTAGGCTTTAGTAAAAAGTATTTTGATTAAAATATCAGGGATTATGGACTGGGGATATAGCTGAGAGGTACTGGGTTTGAGCCAGCACTGGAAACAAAAATAAAATAAAACAAATCCGGGACCAACATTCATTTCCCCCCTCCTTTTCTTATTGGAGTTTGAGACAGAGTCTTGTTATGTACCCCAGGCTGGCCTTGAACTCATGATCCTTCTGCCTAAGCTTCCTAGGTGCTGGGAAATTATAGGCATCATGTACCAGGATGCCTGGTCTTTGCCTGTTGGCTTGATCTCCTTTAGAAATGTTTGGAGCAGGTTTTATTGTTTGGTTCCAAGATAACTTTTAAAAACTTGTTGACCCATTTTTTTTTTTTTTTGCAAAAGGGATCACATATATTAGTTGTGATAAAGAAAAAATGAATGTCTCAACTCTCTGAAATAGAATTAATTATTTTGTTTGGTCTTTTCCCCATTTAGCCCCCATTAATAGTTCATGATTCCCTGTCTGTGGCTTTTAGTGGAGAGGGAAGAGTCTTGAACCCTGAAGAGTAGCAGTCCCCTCTTCATTCTGGAAAGGTACTGCTCTCACCATTCTTCCATCCAAGTAGTTTCTAACCCTTAGAAATATTCACAGCAGTAGTTGGCTTAGGGTGATGTCTTTTGAATTCAATTAGTACTTCATTCTTCAGTGAAAGAGATGAATCACTACCAGTGGCCAGGTGCCATGTCCTTACCTTAAAGTGGCTGTCAGGTTGGAGGAAGATATCAAGCCTTTGTGATGGTCATGGCATGGGTAAGAGTTGAAGGACCTAAGAAAAGCAGCAAGCACTTGCTGGAGAGATGAAGGAGTTGAGGGGAGGGAAGGGGAGGGGAGGGGAAGAATAGGATGTCCAAACAGAGGGAGCAGTATCTGCAAATGTTTAGCATTTAGATGGAGGTGCTTAGGAAGGGTCTTGGTTTATGCAAGCTGCTATAACAAAATTATTTCTTATTTAAAAAAAATTATTTATATTCAGAATAATATCTTACAATAAATAGTTTATTTCTCACATTTGTGGAGGCTAGGAAGGCCAAGATCAAAGTGTTGGCAAATTCATTGTCTACAGGCAGCTCTCTTCTCAGTATAACCTCACAAGGCAGATGGGATAAGGGGGCTCTATGGGGTCTTCTAACTACAGTAACTTCACTCATGAGGGTGATGCCAAAGGCCTCACTTCCCAATACCACCGCACTGGGGATTCAGTCTGTAGCATGGAGGTAACATGTAATTCTGTCTGGCCATAGCATTTACAGATTGTTGCAGTCAGGTTCGCATTGCTGGTAGAAATCACCCAACCAAGAGCAGCTTGTGGGAAAAAGAGGTTTATTTTGGCTAACAGGTTCGAGGGGGAAGCTCCACAATGGCAGAGGAAAACAATGGCATGAGCAGAGGGTGGACATCACCCCCTGGCCAACATCAGGTGGACAATAGCAACAGGAGAGTGTGCCAAACACTGGCAAGGGAAAACTGACTATAACACCCATAAGCCCACCCCAACAATACACTGCCTCCAGGAGGTGTTAATTCCTAATTGCCATCAGCTGAGGAGACCAGCATTCAGAATACCTAAGTTTATGGGGGGCACCTGAATCAAACCACCACATTCTGCCCCTGGCCCCCATAAACTGATATCCATACATGATATAAAATACAATGCATTCAGTCCAACTTTAAAAGTCCCCATAGTTTTTATCAATTCCAATGATATTCGTACATCCCCATAGTCCAAGGTCTTTTAACTGAGCCATAATACCAAAAAAATCCCCCCAAAATGGCATAGAATAAACATTTACACTGCAAAAGATGGCATTGGGCATAGCAAAGAAATACTCAAGCAATACAAAATTTAAACAGGGCAAACATCAGACTCTAGCTTCAAGTCTAACAACTCTAGCCAGTGACAAATCAAGTCTGATAATTCTAACCAGCAACAAGTCTCTGGTATTCCAATTCCACCCCTCCAGCTAGGCTGCTCACAGTCCTGGAAAACGTCATCCAGGGCTGGCAGCTCTCCTTGGCAGCCATCTCATGGTCCCAGCATCTCCACTGGGTCTTTACTGCAACCCACGGTTCATCTTCATGGCCCCATGGGGTCTCCATGCAGGCAACCAGCAAACCTGCTCCACACTGCCCATGGCCATTTCCAAAACACAAGACCATGTTGCAAACTCAATGACCCTCTCTTTACTGCATTTCTTATACTCTGCAATACCAGGTAGGGTGCCAATTTGTTATCCAGGGGGGAATAAAGCAGACTTTGAAGAACAGGACACTCCTTGAGCACTCAGGCCCCTTCAAAAGAGTCGACATTCTTCCTGTTACCCCAGCACAGGTCAGCTAGCCCAGTGTCAAAGGTTGTAATCTCTCAGTTGCAGCTGAACAGGCAACAGTTCACCCAAAGATTTTTCTTTCTGTGCCATATCCCTCTGCTCACACCAGTTCATTTCTATGCAAAGCAACCCTGCACAACTTCTCAGGACATGGGCACAAGAGCAAGCTTCTCACACAAACTGCTAGCCTAGTCTAAACAAAGCTCTTTTTCACTGTCATAAGACAAACCTCACAGTCCATAGTTCTTACTGCATTCAGGTCTTTCAACTCTGACTAGAATAGTCCATGAAGCTGTATTTACAGCACTGCAAGGCATCTCAGGCAAAGTTTTCAAACCCTTCCACATTCCTCCTGAAAACCTGGTAGAAATCACCCAACCAAGAGCAGCTTGTGGGAAAAAGAGGTTAATTTTGGCTAACAGGCTCAAGGGGGAAGCTCCATGATGGCAGGGAAAATGATGGCATGAGCAGAGGGTGGACATCACCCCCTAGCCAACATCAGGTGTACAATAACAACAGGAGAGTGTGCCAAACACTGGCAAGGGAAAACTGGCTATTATACTCATAAGCCCGCCCCCAACAATACACCGCCTCCTGGAGGTGTTAATTCCCAATTGCCATCAGCTGGGGAGACTAGCATTCAGAATACCTAAGTTTATGGGGGACACATGAATCAAACCACCACAGAGATAGTGTTGAGAGATGGGGTTGAGACAGGCCAGACCATAAAGGGGTTAGACTATAGGAGCAATGAAGAACATCTGGGATTCATGAAGAATAATTCCTGGGGTTCTGGAACATCAGGTTTGAAGGAAGCAAAGATGATGTGTCCAATTTTGGAAATATGGTTTGTGTTTCTTGAAGCTCATTTAAGTGGGACTGTTGGATCTGGCCTGGACATAGATCTAGGAGTGAGTTTGAACTTCTGGGTATAAGTGAAAAAACCTCAGTGATTGTAGAGGAAGTACATAGGAGGGCAGAAGATAAAAGCGTCAGCACATGTGATAAGTGGGCAGAAAAGCAGCAGAGGTGTAAGCTAAAAGGGAGTTCCAAGAAGAAGGTGGATAGTTTCTAGTGTTGGAGAGAATTTATGAAAGCTAACTGTGGCAGGAAGGTGTATTTGGGTTTTTGTTAGTTTATTCTGAGGTAGGGTCTCACTCTAGTCCAAGCTAAGCTGGAATTCACTCGATAGTCCCAGGCTGGTCTTGAACTCACAGCGATCTTCTGCCTCTGCCTCCTAGTGCTGGGATTAAAGGTGTGTGCCACCACTCCCAGTAGGAAGGCATATTTGGATGTATAACGAGTTGCTGATTGTTGACTTGGATGAGACTGGTTTTGGTGGAGTGATGGGGTGTAAGCTTCACCATGCTAGCAGTTTCCTGAAACCCTGATTGTAAGAGGTGTGTCCTCCACTGCAGTGACATGGAAGCACACTCAACGTGAAGTCCTCCACCCACCACTGCTGATGTAGGGATCCATGAGGCACTATTTTTCTCTTGATATTTAAAGTTGATGTGTACGTCGCTGGTCTTGATCCCCATAGAGCTTGCCTGGCCCTCGTTTGCTTTGACACTAGTCTATACTATTAGGTGCAAGATGTGAAAAACAGGAAGAAAAGTGAAGGGTAAAGCAAGAACGAGGAGAGAATACCTGTTTTTCTATTTTTATTTATTTATTTAGTTATTTTAATCTTGTAAGAATCTTAAGGAATCCAGTTTCCTTCTTTGCCCTGTGTTGAAGTTGCTACTACAGTGTGAGTCTCACACCTTTTTATGCATAGGATCTTCTTACTGCTGAGCTTTATAGCCCAGAACAGCTGCCTTTCCCATCACCTACTACTCTACCCATTATCATGTCCTCACCTTTGGCATCTGCCTGCATACATATTTCTTCTTCTGTAGAGGAAATAGAAGTCATCAGGCAGGAATGCCAAACCTCTTTGTAGCTCCTCATTCCCTATAACACCTTCATTCCCTCCATCTCAGAGAAGATGTCTCTGTCCTCTCTATGCCCCTTCCAGCCTGGATTTCTTCTAACTTGCCTTTGAGCTATGGTTTTCCTGTTACCACTATTCAATCTAGAAACTTCCTTAGATAATCTTATCTCCCCTCACAGCTTTTATTTATTTATTTATTTATTTATTTATTTTTGAGGTAGAGTTTTACTCTAGCTCAGGCTGACCTGGAATTCACTAGGTAGTCTTAGGGTGACCTTGAACCCATGGCTGTTCTCCTGCCTCCTGAGTGCTGGGATTAAATGTGTGAGCCACCATGTCCAGCCCTTCACAGCTTTAAAACTGGTACTAACACATCCTTTCCCACCAGTTCTTCGTCTAGAGTCTAAACCTGTTTCCCGAGTTCTCTACTTTCTACCTGTCTTCACTTGATGAGTCTGTGGGACCTTCACCTGCAACTGGTTAACTTCTTCATTGCCCAGGTCTCTCCATTTCATGTGATCCAATGTTGGTTGGTAGTATTATCTATTCAACCATCAGCTTGAGGGAAATGCCTATTTTCTCCTCACATCTGTGGGTCAGAGGGCTTGTTTTATTCTCCCTCAGTTTTCCTCCCAAGGACATCCTACTGGGTACCCATCTGTCAGGCCTTGGCCTTGGTCTATGCATCATGTCTATCCTGGTCTTCTATCCAGGTTTTCCGTCAGCATTGCCATGAGTCCGGTCATGTTTCCTTGTCTGATTAAAGCTTTTCAGTGGTTAATCTTTGCTTTTTGAATAAAAGTGATTTAACCAGGCCACAGGCATGTTGTGAGAATGTCTTTGGCGCCCCTCAGCCGCAGGTCTACAAACATCCTCACATGCCTCCTGTGGACTTTGCGCAGGTCCAGCCCACATCTTCATGCAGAGCTTCTACCCTGTTACACTGTGGATAAAACCTGTGTGATTGAACTCACAGAATTTTACTTTGGCTTCACATCAGCCTCCAGCTTAGAGCCCCATTGTTCCCATTTTTATATTTTAGATGCCTCCTAGATGCTGTTATTACTTGGTTATGGTCAGCTTATGATAACTAAGGTTTTTCCTTAGACTATTGCCTTCCCACGTGATCAAGGGCAATGTGACCCTTTTACTGTGAATTTAGATATAGTACAACTAGAATCAAAGCTAAGTTATTCTAATAGAATGAAAATTGCTGCTTTAATTATTGTAGTGTAAAAAGGAGACCACATAAGAAGGTTTCTAGTTTTCATGTTTACATGGAATTTAGCAGAATGAAAGTGAGGGATTTTACACTGACATATCTACCCAATGGTCTGGACACCAGTGTGATGTACTTTTTCCTATTTTCAGCAAAATCCATTTCTTCATTCAGCAATAGTTTATTTTGAAAAACTTATGAAAATGAGAAACAGTATATTAACAAGATTTGTGGACATTCTTTTAATAAGAGTTGTAAGGGAGAATTAAATATGGTTGCAGTATAGACAGTATATTAAAATTGGATTAGGGCTTTGTAATAAAAGTCAGGACTGTTTAAGCATTTTTAGAGAAATGTTTCTTTCATATTTTTAGTTTTTTTAGTAGATAGGACCCTGATAGAACAGAACTAAATGAAATGATTAGAATATCGGGGGGGGGGGGCGTATTTTATTTTTTGGTAATGCTAGAGATGGAACCTTGAGCCTGTCATGTGCAGGCAGGCCCTGTACCACTGAGTGATACTCCAAGTCCTCCTTTTTTCCCCTTAAGGTATAAAGTTTCATTGTAGGTACAATCTACTGTTATCCCTTGTGTTTTCTGTAAAAGAATGTTTTACCTTTGTGATTTTTTGAAGTGGCTATTACTGCTATTCTGAATCTATATTGGGGTAGAGATGACCATCAATAAATTGTTTTCATTATGAGGAAAAACAAGAATATCTTATGCCTATCCTCTCACAGTTAATTCTCCTTGGTGGGAAACCTTTTAATTCCCACCTACCAACACTATTAACTATAAAAGCACACTGGCAAGGCACAGGCTCAGAACATAAAGTCAGCAAAGTGCAGGCATGGCAACCAGGGACACTGGACTGGCCATGTATATCCTATGTGAGTGCTTAGAGGGGTGAATTTGCCACAGTGCCACCTGGATGTGAACAGTGATTCAACCAAGTTCTCCTGGTGAATACTTTTGAATCCTTGAGAACAGACTGAGGGAAAGCATTGATTTTCAGGAGAGCAAATCGTGTATATATATGGCATGTGATTTATAATAAATATGGACATGTTTATGCTCTTCCTAATCTGCTGTCAAAAGACAAAAAAGGGCTTGTTTTGAAAAGCCTCCTTTATGTCATGAACTATAAAATACATGCAGGGTATACAAGACAGAAACATGTAACTCAGCACAATGCTCATGTTCAGGGAGCCATCCTGAATCTCAAGGAGGGAAAGCTGCCTTCACCTCATCTGCTATGGCTACTGCCACTTGCCCTATAGGCACTTGCCATTCTGACTGAAAGGCTCGATTTCTGTGGGGCTGCATGAGTGAAAGCAGAGACATGATCCCAATGAATGGGGAAGGGGTCTGCAGGCAGGCACCAGCAACGTTTTGGAGAATTGGAACATAGGGTATCATTATCTGAATTTTTTTGTTAAATCATTTCTCTTGAAGCTTGTAAGTCTAGTCATCTAGTAAAGCCTGTGGTAATGTCTGCTGTGGAGGTTAACGACTGCGATTCTTTGGTTTTTCCAGAGTGTACTAACTTCTGAAAGTGACTGTGCAGAGCTCTGCGTATTTGATGCACACTAGTAACTTGTTTCCACACAATTCCAGGACATTAGCTTATTGCCAGTGGGTGGACAATCTCAATGAGACCCGGAAGATGCTGTCTCTTAGTGGTGGTGGTCCCTTCAGTAACCTGCTGAGGTGGGTCGTGTGCCACATAACCAAAGGAATTGTGAAGCGCGAGATGCATGGCCATGGCATTGGCCGCTTCTCAGAGGACGAGATTTACATGCTGATGGAGAAGGACATGCGGTCTTTAGCAGGGCTCTTGGGTAATGTACCATACCTATATTCTGTCCTTACTTTTTGCATGACTAGTAAGTATAGAACTGCTGATTTATTAACTAATTACTTTGGTTGGTTCTTTGCTTCCTCATGTAGATTGTAATCTCACCATTGATCCCAGCCCCCTAATTGTCAGGAGCTCGCTCTACTTATCCACTGGATCTTGACTGTGGGGGAGCACGTGAGCCCATGGGAAGAGAGTGGAGTGTGCCTCAGCATGGTAGTCCTGCTGCAGGCACTGCTGGCATTCCTGGGTGTACTGCTAGCCAGGGTTTTCCTGAACCAGGAAGCGCCTGTTTGTCCACAGGCCAGGCTGCTTGCGAGTATGTCTGTTCAGGAGGTTGGACCGTGGGCCCATCACTGTTAAGTAAAATTTGAGACACTGGGTAATGGTCCAGGCTCTGACCTGTTTTGTTGCCAACATTTATTATTTTCTCATCCTTTCCATTTTGGGTTGTGTTCTTAGTACCTTTCTTCCTGGCATAGTCTCAGCCTGATATTTTATTCACTGCACATCATGGGCCCACTTGTGTCTGGGAAGCTCCTCAAAGAGGTACAGAGCCAGATGTGTCCAGCAGCTGCCAAGGCTGGATGTGTGCTTCCTCACCTGGCTGTAGGTGGTCTGGGCTTCTGTGGCTCTGCAGTGTACACAGTGTGATTTTTAGCCATGACTACTGATAAAGTGACCATTTGAACCGAGGACCTAGATGCGAAAGAGTGTTCTAATGTGGCACCACAAAGGTACAGGGAACCAGGTCCTCAGTGTGACTGTGACTTTCAGAAGGTGATTTTGTTCACTGGTCCTCCCTTAGTGGCAGTCATTTCCAGATTTATCTCTATCCCCATCCCAGACCATGTTAGGTTCCTTACTTCTGTGAGGAAGTGGGGTTGTGAGATTTGTGTTGTTGAAACTCACCAGGCTGAGGCTGTGCTGGGTACAGCTTGTCCCTTATGGAGTGACGTGCTGCCCCTCCTCCACACTCCAGACATTTAATAGACCTGGAGCCCTTCCTTGAACCTCAGCCTGTAAGTGGCAGATCCCAGCACCACGTCTGTCTTTTGGTGTTTTGCTCTGGGGGTTATGGCCTGTGGTGAGTTTGATGCTGGGCAGACTTCTGCATTAGCTTTGTCTGGCTTGAAGAACAGACACTTGTCTAGACCTTCCACTGCTTATTCCATGGAGGCCAGGGGAACCCACCTGAAGTGTGCTCTGGCATGCTTATTCTTTGGAAACTTACTACTGGACTCTGATTTCAGATGGCCTGCCCCCAGCTGGGTCACTTCCTCCTTAACAATGGCTGTATCTGTTCCTGGCTTCCTCCAACCTTGTAAACAAGGAGTTGAGGCCCTAGCATTATGCGACTATACGAGTAAAGGGCTGGTTATTTTAAACAGTTTAACAGCTTTGATTTCTTAACTGGTACAAGATGATTGTTACCTTTCTAGAATATTACTGGGTGAGAGAGCCAGTACACAGGGTGAGAGCAATACTGATAACTGATGACCTGAGTCATGCTTCATTTCCAGTTTTCAGGAGATAGGAGGGAAATCATGGACAGCTAAGCTAGTGTTCATGGTCCATTTGCTACAGTTTTGTATATCTGTGGTCAACTTTGGTCTGAATGGAAAGTCCCTTTTAATATTGTTAAGTTATAAATTGGGCACTGTTATGAGAAACATGATGAAATCTCTTGCCTTTCTGCCCTGTCCATCCCAAACATGAACTCTCTCTTTGTCCATTATACACACCGCTTACTGTCCATTAGTCACTTAGTAGCACTCTTGGTTATGTGATCAACTATTGGGAGGTGTCACAGTGCTTGCATTAAAGTAATCCTATTTTACTTAATAATGTCCTCAAAGTGCCAGAGGAGTGATGCTGGCAACTTGGACATGACAACGAGAACTTGTGGAGTGCTTCCTTTAAGTGAAAGGGGAAAAGTTCTCAATTTAATATAAAAAAGTTCTGCCAGGCGTGGTGGTGCACACTTTAAATCCCAGCACTTGGGAGGCAGAGGTAGGAGGATCACTGTGAGTTTGAGGCCACCCTGAGACTCCATAGTGAATTCCAGGTCAGCCTGGGCTAGAGTGAAACCCTACTTTGAACCCCCCCCCCAAAAAAAAGCCTTCCAATGATCAGTTTTCTAAAATCAATAAGAACTAATAAATCGGTGACTATGTCTAATTTGCAAATTAAACTTTACTGTAGGTGTGTATGTATACAAACAACTATAGCTTATGTTTGAGTTTGCACTATCTACTACATTAGGTATCCACTAGGAGTTTTGGAATGTATCCATTGAGGATAAGGTGGGCAGGGCAGATGGCTCAGTGGTTAAAAATGCCTGCTTTCAAAGCTGGCTGGCCTAGGTTCAGTTTGGCAGCACTAAGGAAAGCCAGAGCTCTTCTGCCAAAAAGTGACACATACATCTGGTGTTCATTTGCAGTGCCAAGAGACCCTGGCATGCCTATACATACATACCTTACAAATAAATAAAAATATTTAATAAAAGGATAAGGGGAGACTACATAGGTTGTAGAGTGTGAGGATTTAAATGAGATGCTGTATATAAGCTACTTACTACAGAATCTAACAAAAAGTACATAAAAAATATTGCTATTACCATGATTGCATTTAAGGTTCTGTATGTAACATAACTTTATTAGGAATATTGTTTCTAGGAAAAATGTCTTTGTAACCAAAAACTTTTTCTGATTTTTTTTTGTTTGCTGTTTTGAAGTAGGGTCTCACTCTAGCCCAGGCTGACCTGGAATTCACTATGTAGTCTCAGGGTGGCCTCGAACTCACGGTGATCCTCCTACCTCTGCCTCCTGACTGCTGGGATTAAAGGCGTGTGCCACCACGCTCAGCTTTTTTTCTTGATTTTCAAATACATTAATAAATTATAGAAGTTCGGAAAGGTTTAAACAACACAGAAGGAAAAAATAAGTAGAGTTAATTTTATAACTTATTGTTAACCAGTTAGTATTTTGGTGTATAACTTTCAAATATTTCAGTGCATAATTTTGAATCATATACATGCACATGTATATTTTCAATTTCTCCTATTTTCTTCTATTATTAGGTCTTCTATTCCATGTAATTCTGTATATCTGGTGTCATATTTGATGCCAGAGAAACCAGTAAAGGATTTATTAGACAAAGTCCGCTTTGCTTACTGCCTGTTATACATTTCAGTTCTTATTTAAAATTTTTTTTTTAAATTTTTTTTGGTCATTTTTATTTATTTATTTGAGAGCAACAGACAGAGAGAGAAAGACACAGATAGAGAGAGAGAGAGAGAGGGAGAGAATGGGCACGCCAGGGCCTCAAGCTACTGCAAACGAACTCCACACGCATGCGCCCCTTTGTGCATCTGGCTAACATGGGTCCTGTGGAATCAAGCCTCAAACCGGGATACTTAGGCTTCACAGGCAAGCGCTTAACTGCTAAGCCATCTCTCCAGCCCTAAAAATTTTTTATTTATTTATTTTATTTGACAGAGAGGCAGATAGAGTGAGAATGGGCATATCAGGGCCTCCAGCCACTGGAAACAAACTCCAGATGCCACCTTGTGCATCTGGCTTACATGGATCCTGGGGAGTTGAACCTGGGTCCTTTGGCTTTTCAGGCAAACACCTTAACCGCTAAGCTATCCCTCCAGCCCTGTATTCTTTTTTGCTTTAATTTTTATTTTATTTATTTATTTGAAAGAGAGAGAGAGATGGAGAGAGACAATGGGCACGCCAGGGTCTCCTGCCACTGCAAACAAACTCCAGATGCATACGCCCCCTTGTGCATTTGGCTAACGTGGGCCCTGGAGAGTCGAACTGGGGTCCTTTGGCTTTGCAGGCAAATGCCTTAACCGCTAAGCCATCTCTCCAGTCCCTATGTTTTATTTTTATTTCTGAGTCTACAGGTATGATCTTGAAGCAGAAAAAAAATAAGGCAATGAAAATAAGAATTGTACAGCTGTGTCCCTGAATTTTCTCATGAATTCTATTTTAAACTGATGTTTTATGTCAGGATGGCATCTTCAGGACATCTCCTAAAGTAGCTAGCCAGAGCTTTAACTGGCAAGTTAAAAAGTAGTTAGTAAAGTGTGTTTTATTATCTGTCTTCGGGAAGCTTGATATAGAATAGATATGGTTGGCTTGGAATGTAGCTTAGTGGTAGAGCACTTGCCCAACATATGCAAGGCTCTGGATCCCATCTTCAGGACAGATAACAACACAAGGCAAATATATACATTTAGCATTGATTTAGATTCCCTGAACTTTGTAAACTAAAGTGGTACTATCCATTAGGAAGCTTGCTTTCCAGCCCTAGGTGGAAGTACATTAAGTAGTTGAGGTGAAAGGATCTCTTTTAAGGGCTTGTTTCTGAAAGAGCCAGATGATAATTACAATTTATAAATGGATGTGAGAAGAGTTGATTTCCAGAAAGCTTCACTTGACTAACAAATTTACTGTGCTTTTTCTTTTGGCTAGTGTGAAGTATTTCATTGAATCAGAAAATATCCCAGGTGTCTGTTTTCAGTCCTTCTTGACATCTGGTTGGCACATTTGCTTTTATTTATTTATTTATATATATATATATATTTTGCTTTTTAAAGGAAGGCTCTTCCTCTAGCCCAGGCTGACCTGGAATTCACTATGTAGTCTAAGGCTGGCCTTAAACTCACGGCGATCCTCCTACCTCTGCCTCCCAAGAGCTGGGATTAAAGGCATGCTCACACCCGCCTGGTTGGCAGAACCAAATCCGTTGGCTATTTTGGCAAATAGCTGTGGTCTTGACTATTTAACAAAGCGTAAAATGAGTGTAAAGTAGTGCTTTCTTTCAAAGGCAGCAAAAATCAGCCACTCACTGCTTCTTGTCATATTCCTAAGTGCACATGTTTACAATATGGTATCATTTTACCAAATGATTGTATTGTGCTGTTGAACACAAAAATCAGTTTTGTTTTTCTATTACCTAGATATTTGTCTGGTTAGTTATTCATAGTTAAGTCATCTAGAAGATGAAAACATTCTAGAAGTACAACATGGCTAATCAAGGAAAGAGGAAGAGAGGGAGAAGGAGAGGGGGAGGGAGAGTGAGAGGGAAAGGATGAGAATGGGGGCACACCAGGGCCTGCAGCCACTGCAAATGAACTCCAGATGCGTGTGCCACTGTGTGCATCTGGCTTTACGTGGGTACTGAGAAATTGAACCCAGGATGTTAGGCTTTGAAGGCAAGCACCTTAACCACTGATCCATCTTTCTAGCCTGACATAGATGTTAAAAAAGGAAAATACTGAAATGAATTCCAAGTAGATGATTGGTTTTTATGATGAACTATCATTGGTTCACAGTGAGTAAATCACTTCAAAAATAACTACTGTGGCTGCTTGGCTTGTTCATTGGGTAGATCCTGTCTTGATTTCTTCAAACCATTGGATTCCATCTCTTCTGACATACTGATGGCAAGAGGACTTCCTTTACCAAAGAAAAATACATGAATGCCCCTGGATTAGGTTTCATTACATTTATGGTTATGTTGGACAGCTATTTCTTCGCAGTATTAACTAATATATGGATTATTATCACATGAGGAGAGTTCTCTAGAGAGAGCATGCTTCATGTTACCATGTTATACTTCCTTAAAGACCCAATCATAACTTTGGGGACATTGGATGGGGACATTTACACAGAAACATATCTAAGGTCTTTAGTTGATTTTAGTCTCAGCATGTTCATAGTGTGATGGACTGTCAAAGAAACTCTTAAAAACTTAGTTTGAACAGAGAATAATATCATAAATTAAAGTTGTTTCTTCAAGGACAGTTTCTAGAACATTTTCCCTGCCTGCCTATGTAATATAAACCTTCCATGTCCTCAGACCTGGTACTTTCTTTCTCAGAGGAAGTATCCTGTATCTTCTTGTAAAGGTTTGGTGTGGCTATCTCCTCATCTGGGAATATGCTAGGACTGGTGGGTTCATCCTTGACCTCCAGGACCTGATTGAATTCCTGGCATACAGCAGGAGTCCAGCAAATGTTTGTTAACAAAGGAGTGTGATGTTCAGTTATGGGAAAAATGGAAATGGACACACTAGTGTGTATCCAGAGAAGATAGCTAGGAGGGTGCTTAGTGTTAACACAGTTTTATAAGAGGAGTTTTGGCTACTGGGTCTGGACAATCTGGAGAAGGGAAGACATCAGGGTCATGCATTAGCTCTTTTCTAATATCAGAAGTGGGGTTTCTCAAAACTCACCAGTGCTGAGAAGTGACAGTGGAGCGTCAGTACTGAGACATCTTTGTCACACCCTCCCCCAAGGCTCAGGTGGTAGAAAGGGCCAAAGGAAGGGGAGGAATGCTTACCATACTGTCTTCCAGGTACCAAGTGGTCTTGATATTCATGACCTCACAGTGGCTGATGCTATCTACATAAGACCTGCATAATAGGAGGAAAAGTATGAGGATATCAAAATAGAAGAGAGAAGTTGGAAAGAAGAAGGGATTCAGTGGAGGGGGAATTTAGGAGGGGGGAAAAGGGAAGGTGGTGGAGGGAATTATGATCATGGTATATTGTTTATATTTATGAATAAAAAATATAAAAAGAGTTTGAGGCCATGTTTGACTCTATACTAAGGATCTTGTTTCAAAAAACTTCCCAAAACAAAGAAGTGGGTAGCATCTTTGAGGTTGCTGCAGATGACAGGCATAATTGAGGAGGGAGAAGAGGATAGAGAAAGGTGGTATTTGGGGAAATGACAGATCAGAACTCAGGGTAGGCAAAACTTTAAAACACTTGTCCAAGAGTAGGAAAAATGTCTTATGATGCTGCTTGAGTTGCCTGCTCTCAAAGTGACATTGGATGTCCCAACATCATGACATTACAATGATGAGGTATTTCCAGATGGTCTCTGGTCTTTCCAGTTCTGAATGAATTCCAGAGAGAAGAGCAGAGTCATTTTCGTAAGTCATGAAACAAGGCAGAGGACAACATGGCAACCAGTTAACTCATGTTCCGGCTGTTCTCTTGACTGTGATCTGTGTTTAGTCTACCTCTCATACTTTGTAAAGGCACCATACTTATGTTTACTCTGTGTGGTAGTTTGAATATAACAATGTAAATGAAGGGTTGCATAGACTCAGGTTTTTTTTTTTTTTTTTTAATTAAAATTGAGTTGGCAACTTCAGCCTTGAGCAGGGGGGTTCTTACTGTAGGGGAGTGTTGCAGTCAGGTTCGCATTGCTGGTAGAAATCAGCTGACCAAGAGCATCTTGTGGGGAAAAGAGGTTTATTTTGGCTTACAGGCTTGAAGGAGAAGCTCCATGATGGCAGGGGAAAATGATGGCATGAGCAGAGGGTGGACATCACCTCCTGGCCAACATAAGGTAGACAACAGCAACAGGAGAGTGTGCCAAACACTGGCAAGGGGAAACTGGCTATAACACCCATAAGACCCACCCCAAACAATACACTCCCTCCAGGAGGCATTAATTCCCAAATCTCCATTAGCTGGGAACCTAGCATTCAGAACACCTAAGTTTATGGGGGACACCTGAATCAAACCACCACATTCTGCCCCTGACACCCATAAACTGTTAACTACCCATGTTGTAAAATGCAATGCATTCAGTCTATCTTCAAAAGTCCCCATAGTTTTTATCAATCCTAATAGTGTTCATACATCCTCATAATCCAAGGGCTTTTAACTGAGCCATAACACCAAAAAATAACTTCAAAAACCCATAATGGCACAGAATAAACATTCACACTGCAAAGGATAGCATTGGGCATAGCAAAGAAATATTCAGCCAATACAAGATTTAAAACAACCATGGCAAACAACAAACTCTGTAGCTTCAAGTCCAACAACTCTAGCCAGTGACAAATTCCCAATCCGATAATTCTAACCAGCAACAAGTCTCTGGCCTTCCAATTCCACCCCTCCAGCTAGGCTAATCTCAGTCCTGGAAAATTTCTTCCAGGGCCGGCAGCTTTCCTTCGCAGCCATCTTGTGGTCCTGGCGTCTCTACTGTGTCTCCACTGCAATCCATGGTTCATCCTCATGGCTCTGCAGGGTCTCCATGCAGGCATCCAGCAAACCTGCTTCACACTGCCCATGGCCACTTCCAAAACACAAGATCGTGTTGCAAACTCAATGACCCTTTGTTTCCTGCATTTCTTATACTCTATAATACCAGGTAGGGTGCCAATTTGTTAATCCAGGGGGGAAGTCAAACAGACTTTGAAGAACGGGACACTTCTTGAGCACTCAGTCCCCTCCAAAAGAGTCTACATTCTTCCTGTTGCTCCAGTGCAGGTCAGTAGGCCAATCTCAAAGGTTGTAATCTCTCAATTACAGCTGAATGGGCAGCAGTTCACCCAAGGATTTTTCTCTCTGTGCCATATCCCTCTGCTCACACAGTTCATTTCTACACAAAGCAACCCTGCACAAATTCTCAGGACACAGGCATAACAGTAAGCTTCTCACAGAAACTGCTAGTCCAGTCCAAGCAAAGCTCTTTCTCACCCTCATAAGCCAAACCTCACAGTCCACAGTTCTTACTGAATTTAGGTCTTTCAACTCTGACCGAATTGTCCATCAAGCTGTACTTACAACACTACAAGGCATCTCGTAGGCCAAGGTTTCAAATCATTCCACATTCCCCTTGAAAATCAGCTCCAAAAGGCCAAAGCTACACAATCAGGTGTCTAGCAACAATCACATTCCTCGGTACCATTTTACTGTTGCAGTCAGGTTTTCATTCCTGGCAGAAATCACCTGACCAAGAGTAGCTTGTGGGGAAAAGAGGTTTATTTTGGCTTACAGGCTTCAGGGGAAGCTCCACGATGGCAGGGGAAAATGACAGTATGAGTAGAGGGTGGACATCACCTCCTGGACAACCTAAGGTGGACCATAGCAACAGGAGAGTGTGCCAAACACTGGCAAGGGGACACTGGCTATAATACCCATAAGCCCGCTCCCAACAATATGCTCCCTCCAGGAGGCATTAATTCCCAAATCTCCATCAGCTGGGAAACTAACATTCAGAACACCTAAGTTTTTGGGGGACACCTGGATCAAACCACAACAGGGAGTATGTTACTGGGGGCAGATCTGATTCCAGCCCAAAAGTGTAGAGAGCAGTTTGAGCTCGGGGTTTGTGCTTGCTACTTGTTGGTGTTTGCTACAGCTGTGTCTTTCTTTGCATGTATGGAATTAAGTAGTTTCTTCTGCCATTGATGGAATTTCTCCTGGATCTGTAAGCTTGAAATCAATCCCTTTTGCCCATAAACTGTGTCTGGTTGGATATTTGTCCCAGCAACTTGGAGCTAACTACAACACTAAGCATTCCTCTTATTTTTTTCCCTGTTATTATATATATATAATTTTCTTTTGAGGTAGGGTCTCACTCTAGCTCAGGCTGCCCTGGAATTTACTATGTATTCTCAGGGTGGCCTCAAATGTTTTTGATTGGTTTAGTTAGTTTAGGACAGTGCTAGGCTCAAACTCAGGGCTTTAAGCATGTTAGGCAAGCTCTTTACCTCTGAATTACACCCCTAGTCTCTAATCTATATTTTTGTGCAGGTTCTTTTCTTTTTCAAAAATTGTTTAATTTATTTATGAGACAGAGAGAGAGAGAGAGAGAGAGAGAGAGAGAGAGAGAGAGAGAGAGAATGGACATGCCAGGGCCTTTAGCCACTGCATACGAACTCCAGACACATGTCCCACTATGTTGATGTGGCTTACATGGGTGCTGGGGAATCAAACCTGGGTTCTTGGGCTTCACAGGCAAGTGCCTTAACTGCTAAGCCATCTCTCCAGCCTGCGTTCTTCTATTTCTTTCTTTCTTTCTTTCTTTCTTTCTTTTTAAATTATGTTTTTGGAAGTTTAGGCTGCAGGCATGTACTACCAAGCCCATCCAATGGAATGTTTTGATTTATGTATATTTTATTTATTTATTTGGAAGGAGAGACAGAGAATGAATGAACACAGGTATGGAAGGACCTCTAGCCACTGTAAACGAACTTCAGATGCATGTACCTCTTTGTGTATCTTGCTTTATGTGGGCACTGGGGAATTGAACGTGGGTCATTAGGTTTTGCAGGCAAGTCCCTCAACCATGGAGCCATCTTTCTAGCCTTGTTTTTGCTTTTAACAGAGCATATTTTAATACCTGCTTTTCTGACTCTGTTTAATTACGCTGTGCAAATAGCACCTCTAAGAAATGCCAGGGTTGGGCTGGAGAGATGGCTTAGTGGTTAAGGTGTTTGCCTATGGAGCCTGATGACCTGGGTCTGTTATCCAGTACACATGTACAGCCAGATGCACAGGGTAGTGCATGCATCTGGAGTTGTTTGCAGTGGCTAGACTCCCTGGCATGGCCATATTCTTTGTCTCTCTTCTCTCTGTCTGTGCTTACAAATGATAAATAAATAAATATTTTTTAAAAAGAAAAAATGCTAGGGTCATCTCCACATTAGAGCTCAAGACCTTGAGTGGGCACTGCTCAGACACACCATACTTCCCAGGGAGCAGGAAGTTTCAGAGCTGGTGAGTGGCAAAGGATGAATAGTAATGGATAGTATGTAGACACACTGTGAAAGAAGCCAGAGAAGAAGATGGATAAGTACCTTTGCCTGTCAATCATATATATAAAATAATAGACACCAAAGGGAATGTTCTGGAACCTCAAAGCAATGTTTCATAAACCAGGTTCTAAGTAATCTACAAACTGTGGAGCCTCTCTAGAGCAGTGGCTTACAGCCCAGCTGTTCTTTAGAATCAACAGGAAGATGTGTATAGCTTGGTGTTTTTGAAACAGAGCTGTACATGGGGCTGTAGAGATGGCTTAGTGGTTAAGCACTTGCCTGTGAAGCCTAAAGACCCTGGTTCGAGGCTCAATTCTCCAGTACCCACATAAGCCAGATGTAAAAGGTGGTGCATGCACTTGGAGTTTGTTTGCAGTGGCTGCAGGTCCTGGTGTCCCCATTCTCTCTCTCTCTACCTGTCACTGGCAAATAAATAAATAAAAATAAACAAAACAAAACAAAACAGCTGTACAGACTCCATGCCAGGCTGGTTAAATCAGTCTCATGGGTCTGTGGAAAGGTGTTTTAAACTGAGGGGCTGGAGCTGGGCATGGCGGCACATGCCTTAAATTCCAGCACTCTGGAGGCAGAAGTAGGAGGATCACCGTGAGCTCAAGGCCACCCTGAAACTACATAGTGAATTCCAGGTCAGCCTGGACTACAGTGAAACCCTACCTCGAAAAAAAAGAAGACCCCAAACAAAACAAAAACAAAACAAACCAGAGGGGCTGGAGAGATGGCTCAGTGGTTAAGGCACTGGCCTGCAAAGCTTAAGGACCCAGGCTCGGTTCCTCAGTACCCACACAAAGCCAGATACACAAAATGGCACATACATTTGTAGTTCCTTTGCAGAGGCTGGAGGCCCCGGCATGCTCATTCTCTGTGTGTATCTCTTTTCTCTGTTTCTCTCTGCTTGCAAATAAATACATAATTTTAAAAAATTTACTTTTTATTTATTTAGTAGACACACACGCACGCACACACACACACACACACACACACACACACATACACACACACAGAGAGAGAGAGAGAGAGAGAGAATGAGAATGGGCATGCCTCTAGCTGCTGCAAACAAACTTGATATGTATGTGTCATCAGGTGCATCTGGCTTACTTGGGACCTGGAGAATCGCACCTGGATCCTTTGGCTTCACAGGCAAGCACCTTAACCACTAAGCCATCTCTCCAGCCCACATAAAAAATATTTTAAGCACACAAGGGGGTTCATGTTTCTGGAGTTCAATTTCAGTGGCTGGGGGCCCTGGTGCACCAATTCTCTCTCTCTCTCTCTCTCTCACACACACACACATTAAAACAATAAAAACAAAACAAAACTGAAAGTTCTGTGCTTTCCATAATGTAGCAGTACTTTCTCCTTGCTGGACAAGATACCCAACCAGAAACAGCTTATGAAAGGAAAGTTTTATTTCAGATTTTCTCATGGTGAGGAAAGCATGGTAAGAGCTGGCTCACATTGTCACATGTCAGCGGGAAGGATGCAGCAAGAGTGAGCTTGCTGTGAACACCCCAGCAGGTAAGACTAATAAATCCCAGTGCCCACTGAGAGACACTTCCTCCAGCAGGACTCCACCTCTCGAGATCATAACCACTTGAGCCTGTGGAAGACTGTACATTTGAACTATTGAACATGAACTACAGTGCTTACCTGTTATTCAGTCTGTTTGTTTTGTTTGTTCATGATTTGTGGATGGTTCAAATATATCTGTAGATCAGGAGTGGGCACTTAGGTGCTGGGGTAGGGGAGGCAGGTAGGGAATCAGGGCCCAGAGGTTTTTGTGTCTGGGTACACATGGTAAGGGAGATTATCATGGCGTTTTATTAGGGAGGTGATCAAATTCAGAAAATCAGGCCTTCTTCACAGTGTTGTCAAGGTGACATAAATCGGTTCTGTCTGCATGGTCTGTGTTCAGACCCGTTGTTTACATGTCAAGGATCTGTTAATGTTGACAGCAGATTTTTTTTTTGTGTGTGTGGGGGGGTGAATTTTAGACAGTACTTTTAGTAGCACTTTGTAGATGTTCTAGACTTGGCAATCATCCTGTCTCAGCCTCTTGAGTGCTGGGATCATAGGCATGTGTCACACATCTGACCTTTTTTCCATTTTCTTTTTAAAAATTTTTTCTTTTTATTTATTTGCAAAGTGGGGGGGGGGAGGAAAGAGAAGAGAGAATGGGTACTGCAGGGCCACTGCAAACAAGCTCCAGATGCACACACCACTTTGTGCATCTGGCTGTACGTGGGTACTAGGGAATTGAACCTGGGTCATTGGGCATTGCAGGCAAGTGCCTTAACCTCTGAGCCATCTCTCCAGCCCCTTTTCTATTTCCATTGTTTCGGTTTCAGTTGCCAAAAATATGTTGATGCAACAAAATATGTTGATGCATACGAAACTTTAGAAGAATAAAAACAAATGTTAATAAATACTGACTAATTAGAAGTTTTTGCTATACACTTAGCAATACAAATTCCTTGTTAAAATTCTCACAGATTCAATCTAGTTTTCTTTGTTTTAGCCTGAATTATTCTAGCTTTTTTATCCTCTGAGAAAAATGGGTTTGACTTTGCATTTAAATTTCAGGTCCTGATTTCTGAATGATTTCAAAATAACTAAAAAAGAAAGCAACATGTAAGTGATGATTTAAGAACATCTTTATCAGCATATATCCCTTAGGTGTATATATGTTGGGGTTGAACATAGAATGAGAAGGCTGAATGTCCTCTCCCAAGTTGGGAAATACACAAGCACTTCCCATTTGTATTCTGTTGGGCTGCCTTAGTTTGACAAAATTTGAAGAATTAATTATAAAGAGATGATGACCTGGTGTATCCTAGTACGTTGTCAGTTGTTTCTTCCTTTTTCAACTAACCTATTTTTATTTATTTAAACTCTGTAACTTGTACTGGAAAGATGAAAAAAAATTACATTAAATCTAGAAAGAATTTATGTAGTTTCTGTGATGCTTGCTTCTGGAGGCTTCCTCTCCATTATGGTATAGCTTCTCCCAATCCCTCTCTTCAGTCCCAGATGTTTCTAGATCTTCACTTAGATGTACAATAACCACTTCAATTGGAGCATATTTTATTTTATTTTATTTTTTGTTTTTTCGAGGTGGGGTCTCACTCTAGCCCAGGCTGACCTGGAATTCACTGTGGAGTCTCAGGGTGGCCTCGAACTCAAGGTGATCCTCCTACCTCTGCCTCCTGAGTGCTGGGATTAAAGGCGTGCGCCACCATGCCCGGCTGGAGCATATTTTAATTCAGGACCCATCACCGTCACATGAAACCAGCATCCCTTGTGACCTCCCTCAGTGAATGGCACTGTCATCCATTCATTCACCAGGCTGGATACCAAAAGGCTATTCTAGATCACTTTTTCTGCATCACTTCCTTTTTGGATACCAAGCCCTCTATTCTCTGGCCCTGTCCTCTTTCCAATCTCATTTCTTGTGTGTGTGTGTGTGTGTGTGTGTGTGTGTGTGTGTGTTCGTTTGTGTTCATGTATGCGTGCGTTTCATGTGTATGTGAGAATATGAGTGTGTGTGTGTGCACGCATGCGCATGATATTATACATGTGAAAGCCAGAGGACAACATTTGCATCAGTCTTCACCTTTCCACCTCATTTTGAGGTAGGGTTTCTTCTGGGTCTTGCTCTGCTGTTGAGGTTTTGTATGCTGTTGCTGTTCATGACTATGCTACCCTCCCTGAGCTTCCAGTAAATTCTCTGGTCTCTGCCTCCCATCTGGCTGTCAGTTATTATAGAAGCCTGCCATGGCCTTCAGTTTTGCATCTGGGGTCTGGGAAGGTTTGAAATCAGGTGCTCAGGACAAAGTGACAAGTGCTTTATTGCCCTCTAATCTCATTTTTTTTGAGATGAGTATTTTTAACATATTTATTGAAGAGAGAGAGTGTGAGAGAAAGGGAGAGAGAGAGAAAGAGGGAGGGAGGGAGAGAGAGAGAGAGACAGAGAGAGAGAGAGAGAGAGAGAGAGAGAGAGAGAGAGAATGGATGCATCAGGGCCTCCAGCCACTACAAAGGAACTCCAGACATATGCGCCACCTTGTCCTTGTGGTTTACATTGGTCCTGGGATTTGAACCAGAGTCCTTTGTCCTTGCAGGCAAGTGCCTTAACCACTAAGAAATCTCCCTAACCCTAATCATATTTCTTACCCAAGCCCTTACTTACTATAACCCAATTACATCTTTCTTCTCTCTGTTTCACAAATGCACCAAGCTTATTCTGTCCTAAAGGTATGTGTCTTAGTTGTTTTGTTGCCTTGAATTATCCTCCTTTAGATTTTTGAATTTCTAGGTTCCTTTTTACATTCATGTTTTTGTGGAAATATCACCTCCTCAGAGAGTCTTTCCTTGACCACTAATGCAGTTGAAAGGCCCCTTGATGATACCACCTTACCTTAATTCTCTGCATATTGCTTATGCCTGGCTAATTCTTTCCTCTGTTCTCCCCTCCCCTCCCCTCCCCTCCCCTCCCCTCCCCTCCCCTCCCCTCCCCTCCCCTCCCCTCCCCCTCCCCTCTCTCCTCTTCTTTTCTTTCTTTTCTTTGGTATGAGGCAGGGTCTCACTCTAGCCCAGGCTGACCAGGAATTCACTTAGTAGCCCTAGGCTGGCCCTGAACTCACAGTGATCTCCTACTTTGGCCTTCCAAGTGCTGGGATTAAAGGCATGAACCACTCCACCTGGCTAGTACTAGTTAATATTTGCTGGTTGCACTATTTGATATCACTTCATGGGATATAAACTTCATGAGAATTTGTCTGTTGTATTTATCATTGCATCTCAAGCACCAAGAATTTTGTCTTATACAAAGTCAAAGTATTATTGTTTTTTTCTTTTACTTTTTTGAGGTAGAGTTTCACTCTAGCCAAGGCTGACCTGGAATTCACTATTGTAGTCTCAGGCTGGCCCCGAACTCACAGTGATCCTCTTACCTATGCTTCAGGAGTGCTGGAATTAAAGGTGTGCATCACTACGCCCACAAAATACTATTGATTAGAGCTGACATTTATGCATTTACAGTGTCTATAGGAAAATGAAATACAATATATACCCTCATATGTAACACAATTAAAAATAATTGCCATATTATGAATTTATTACGTATTCAGCTATAGTATACATAAAATACATAATATGTTTGTTATTGTGATGTAATGATGATTTTCATTTCAAACCCTATTTTCATGTATGTTTGGTTGGAATTAATTGAGGCAGAAATTGTTTTAATTAGGTTTCACCAAAGGCACATGACAGTAAGCATTATTCCGATTATTAGTACCAGTAGCATTAACTTGTCTGGTTTGTAGATGGCGCAGTTGACTTCCCTGAGGTGGAGCCAAGATCTGGCTGCAGAGTGAGATGCCCAGTAAGTGTGAGCAGGTGGATATGACTCGTCACCAGAATGCTCATAGATACCGTAGACTCCTACCTCCTTTCTGCCCCACACCCCTGTTAGAAGCACCTGATGCCTCTTGTCTGGATCTGGCCATGTCCCAACCTCCAGTTGTGTCTTTCAGTTCTAGAGCTGTTCATCTGAAATGTAAGTGAGAACCCAGGACATTGATTCTTCCTAGCCTGAAATCCAAACTCCCTCCTTCACAACCTCCATCCTCATTCCCTGCATATAGCCCATAAGCACCTGCATATTGTGTTACCCTGTGAGCTGAATTTCATAGTGACACTTTGCAACTTCTTACTTCTGCATAGACTGCTTTGGGTACTGCACGGATGCTCAAGACTTATTTTCACTGCCTAGACATTTGCTCTGTGTTGTGCAGACCTCATGGGGCTTCTTACATTGGGTGTTTCTCCTCTGAGGAGTTTCATTTGATAGATCCTTCAATCCTGGAAGCACCATTTTCTAAAATAAATAAATAAATAAATAAATAAATAAATAAATAAATGTGTGTGTGTGTGTGTGTGTGTGTGTGTGTGTGTAGATATATTGTTTTCTGAGCTAGGGTCTCACTCTAGCCCAGGCTGACCTGGAATTTACTATGTAGTCTCAGGTTGGCCTCGAACTCACAGTAATCCTCCCACCTCTGCCTCCCAAGTGCTGGGATTAAAGACATGAACCACTACGCCCGGCTTAAAATATATTTTTAAAATTTATTTTCTTTATCTGAGAGAGAGAGAGAGAGAGGGAGGGAGGGAGACAGAGAGAGAGAAAGAATGGACATGCCAGGGGCTCCAGCCACTGCAAATGAACTCCAGACGCAAGCACCACCTTGTGAATCTGGCTTAGTGGGTCCTGGGGAATTGAACTTTAGGTCCTTTGACTTTGCAGGCAGGCAAGCACATTAACTGCTAAGCCATTTCTTCAACCCTTTTTAAAGAAACATTCTAATATATGTTTTATTTTGGAAGCACTATTTTATATGGATTTTCCATATTAAATAATAAGGGTTTAATGGACTTTTCTTATGCACCCTCTCTCCTCCCCTTTCTCCCAGCCTTGCCTGCAGACAGTATGCTAAAAGAATTTGATAACTAGTTTTCCTGGTACCTACCAGCAGTCCTAATAAATAGTTGACAATCAGTAACTACTTGCATTATGAATCTTAGCTTCCAAGTAGAATTTGAAGCAGTACATGATTTATATATGCAAGATAGGGTAATTTAAAATATACATTAATACAAAGTTTCAAAGATTCCCTAGAAAAATTGTCTTTGGTATATGTTCATTCCTGAATTGAACATATTTTAACTTTGATCTTTTGGAAACCAACATAAAAGGAAACACGTGAGGCAGGTTTCTACTTATTTCCTTCCCTCCTCCCTCCCTCCCTCCCTCCCTCCCTCCCTCCCTCCCTCCCTCCTTTCCTTCCTTCTTCCACCTCCTCCCGCCCTTTCTTTTTCAAGGTAGGGTCTCACTTTGGCCCAGGCTGATCTAGAATTCACTGTATAGTCTCAGGGTAGCCTAGAACTTCTGGTGATCCTCCTACCTCTGCCTTCTGAGTGCTGGGATTAAAGCCATGCACCACCATGCCTGGCTTATATTAATTGTTTTACATTTTTTTTAAAAATAAATTTTATTTATTTATTTTGATGGGGGCACAGATAGAATGAGAGAATGGGCATTCCAGGGTCTCCAGCCGCTGCAAGCAAACTACAGATCCATGCGCCACCTTGTGCATCTGGCTTATGTTGGTACTGGGGAATCAAGCCTGGGTCCTTAGGTTCCTTAACTGCTGAGCCATCTCTCCAGCCCCTTATATTTATTTTTTTAAGGAAACACAGTTTTGAGTTTTAAGGAAACACAGTTCTTTAATTGGAACAAACTTTTTTCTTATTGTTAAATTCTAGAAAGAGAATCTCCATGGACATTTTTATAAGGAAGGATAGATTTTCTTTTTCATTATTATTATTATTATTAGTATTGTTATTATTATTATTTTGATTTTTCAAGGTAAGGTTTCACTCTAGCTCAGGCTGACCTGGAACTTACTATGTAATCTCAGGGTGGCCTCGAACTCACGACAATACTTCTACCTCTGCCTCCCAAGTGCTGGGATTAAAGGTGTGCACCACCACGTCTGGCTCAAATTTTTATTAACAACTTCCATGATTATAAAAAATATCCCATAGTAATACCCTCCCTCCCCCCACTTATCCCTTTGAAACTCCATTCTCCATCATATCTCCTCCCCCTCTCAATTAGTCTCTCTTTTATTATGATGTTATGATCTTTTCCTCCTCTTATGATGGTCTTGTGTAGGTAGTGTTAGGCACTGTGAAGTCATGGGTATCGAGGCCATTTTGTGTCTGGGGGGAGCATGTTGTAAGGAGTCCTACCCTTCCTTTGGCTCTTACATTCTTTCTGCCACCTCTTCCTCATTAGACCCTGAGCCTTGGAAGGTGTAATAGAGATATTACAGTACTGAGCACTCCTGTCACTTCTTTCCAGCACCATGATGCCTTCTGAGTCATCCCAAGGTCACTGCCATCTGAAAAGAGAAGATTCTCTACCAAAAGTGAGAGTAGCATTAATATAAGGGTATGAACATTAAGAGAATTGCTTACTGGGCAGTTTGATAAGCATAGTATATATATATTCAGCCAGACAGCAGCAGATGTTACACCCCTAGGGCTCATGACTACCCCTGTTTTACGTTTTCAGTATCAGGAATATTTTCTCTCCCATGGAATCAGCCTCCAGTCCAAATAGAGGGCAGTTGGTTTCCACCACGAAAGATGTGCCACTATTGCACCCGTTGGCTCATTTTGCCTGGCTGGCCAAATATAAGGCTTGCAGTGTCCACTGTTGAGTATCTTCACTGGTGATTTCTCTTTCTCCTATTGAACTGCATGCAGAATGGCTTCTTCCAGCTTTCTGTCAGCTGATCTACATGGAGGAGGTTATCAGGTCAGTTCCAGCAGGATTTCTCAGTGGTCTTGCAGCCCAAGTATATGCAGTCTTCAGCAATAGGGTCTTACTATCTATTCCTGGTGGGAAACTGAAGGCCTCAGCAATGGCCTGTAATGTTTTGGGGGCATCAAGGACCTCCCTGGCCAACAACTCACTGGAAGGTATCCCATCCCTGGCACTGAAAATTTTCTAATAACAATCTATGGCTCCTGAGTGTTCCATTGTCCAAAAAAGTAGGATTCCATATCATTTATTTATATCCTCTTAGATTTTGATTAGCCCTCCCTCCACCTTTCCTTTACTCAATTTCGTGGAAGGATAGATTTTTTTATGTACAGTCCTTTTTAATATATATTTATTTAAACATTGTAGGGCTGGAGAGAGGACTTTGTGGTTAAGGTGCTTACCTGCAAAGACAAAGGACCCAGGTACAGTACCCACGTAAAGCCAGATGCATAAAGTGCCACATGCGTCTGAAGTTCATTTGCAGTGGCTGAAAGGCCCTGGCGTGCCCATTCTCTCTCTCTCAAAATAAATAAATAAATAAAAAACATTGTAAATAAAAACTAAGGGTTTAACATTGACTTGAACCTCTAAGGCATTTTAGGGGTCTGCATGTAGTCTAGATCCTGTATTTGGGTGTCTATATGCATATTCACATGTGTGTGAATGTGGCTGTACTTGTGTGCATATGTGCGTGGAAGCCAAAGGACAACCTCCGGTGATGTTTCTCAGGTACCATCTACTTGTCTTTGTTTTTTGAGGTAGGGTCTCACTATAGCCCAGGCTGACCTGGAATTCACTCTGTAGTCCCAGGCTTGCCTCAAACTCCTAGAGATCTTCCTACCTCTGCCTCCCCTCCCACATGCTGGGATTAAAGGGACAGTTACCTAACTTTTCTTTCTTTTTCTTTTTCTTTTTCTCTTTTTGAGACAGGGTCTCTCATTGGCCTGGGCCTCTTGCCGCTGCAAACTTGCCAAGTAGTCTAGACTGGTTGGTCAGCAGGTCCCAGAGATCTGCCTGACTTTGCCTCCCTAGCACTGGGTTTACAAGGGCACATCATAATGTCCAACTTTTTAATGTGGGTTCTGGGGATCAAACTGAAGTCCTCATACTTGCAAAGCAAGCAGTTGACCAACGGAGATCTTTCCATCCCCTATCACTCCTGTATTTTGTCTTACAAAATTATAAGGGTATTGCTTGGACAGGGAAGAGGGTTTTTATTTATTTATTTATTTTTTGAGGTAGGGTCCCACTATAGCTCAGGCTGACTTAGAATTCACTATATATAGTCTCAGGGTGGCCTTGAAATCACAAAGATGCCTCCCAAGTGCTGGGACTAAAGGCATGCACCACCATGCCTGTTTTTAAAAAAATATTTGATTTATTTATTTGAGAGAGAGTAAGATGCAGCTAGAGAAAGAAAATGGGTATTCCAGGGCCTCCAGATACTGCAAACAAACTCCATGTGAATGATTTGTGTTAGCAGCTCTTTCCCAAGCCGACCCTTTAGATCACGTCAGCAGTATGATCTGGACTGCAGCCCCAGTCACCTGTTAAAGCTGCTGAGTTCTTGTTCCACAGAAATTGCATGATCATGTTTATTGCTATAAGCAGCTTAATGGGGAGAGGGTTCATTTGTTATGCAGCTACCCCTGGTCAGAAGCTGGACAAGGGGCTCTAGAATGCATGTCCAGTGCTCTGTATTTGTAGCTTCAGTGTCTGGGAAACTAGAACTGAGGAGGGACATCTGGCTCATCTCATTTTTGTAACCCTAGTATCTCACCAATTCAGACAAATGGACCAGGCCTAGAAACAACATTGCAGGAGCTTGGAGAACAGAGAAACTGTAGGTTGGTCTTCAATGAGCCAGAGGTATTGCCTCTTGTCCAGATGCTAACCTTAAGACTTCCAGGTGCTGATGTTTAAGTGGTGTTAAACTATGACAAGTGTGTCTGAGAAGGCATCTGCCTCCTCCTGAGGAATGCCTTCCTCATCCTATATCAAGATTTTTCTAAGCCGGGTGTGGTGGTGCATGCCTTTAATCCCAGCACTCGGGAGGCAGAGGTAGGAGGATTGCCGTGAGTTCGAGGCCACCCTGAGACTCCATAGTGAATTCCAGGTCAGCCTGGGCTACAGTGAGACCCTACCTTGAAAAACAAAATCCAAAAAAAAAAAAAAAAAAAAAAAAGATTTTTCTGTATGAGCATAAATCCTTCATCCAAGTTTCTCATGTTTATAAAACATGCTTAGGGTATGCTTTGAGTATATGGGGCTCAGAAGGTGCTCTGGTGGATGGGCTAGAGGTGGATAAGCACAGCCCATCCCTTCTAGCACAACATGTGCTTGGTGTCTGCTCATAGGGAGTTTTAAGAGCGAAAGCATCAGTCAAGGGAAGGTTTGTAGGGAGATACTGACTGGTATTGGGGGAAGGGTAGAAAGTTCATATAAGCTGAAAGAAATCCACTCTTTCTGAGAATCATATAGATAAATAAAGGAATATCTAGTTGCTTTCTAGAATAAAATCTGGGATTTCCCTTTTATATCTCCTCACCATCTTTATTTTGTAGCATATCTCCCCCACACCTTTATTTTCTAACATGTCTTCCACAACCTCTGTCTTTGAGCATATCTCCCCCACACCTTGATCTTTTGTCATATCTCTCAGACACCTTGATCTTCTAGCATGTCTCCCACACACCTTTAATCTCTAGCATATCTCCCACACACTTTGGTCTTTTGGCATATCTCCCACACACCTTGATCTTCTTGTTTATCTCCCACATATCTTTATCATCTTCCCAGATTGTGAGCCAGTTGGTTCAACATGTTATGAAGTTGTTAGTGTTGATGACTTCAGTGCTGATAGTTCCCCATGAAGTCCAATAATACAAGTCCAATAATAAAAGACCCATAACGTCTAATGATATAACAACTTCTTATAGTTGAAAGAACTATGTATGTGGTGATTTTAGAGTATGCTGGAAATGTGAACAAGGGCTCTTTAAAGGAACTATCCTACTATATATATATTATTTCTAACAAAGCTGGTTTGATTAGGTGTATAGGAAAGAACAGAAAGTTGGCTATGTTTTCGTATAGTTTTGCTAACTGGAAGAATCACAGGCATATAAAAGAGTTTTAAAGCTTGGCCTCTGGTGGTTGACTCCTAAGATTGCTGAAAGTTCCCATCGTTTCCTAGGGGAAGGCACTCAGAAATCTTTGATTTTCAATTGTCCTTTGATTCTCAGTTAATTAGCAGCAAGAGGAAAACAATTAGAAATATGTATGGTCATAACTTAATTGGAAGTATCTGCTTATAAATCATAATCATACAAATATAGGGAACTTTCTGTGGGTAAAACACATAATTACTGCTTTATTGACTGATAAAAATAAGTCTTTGACAATCTTGTGATGATTTTCTTTGATTTCTCTCTTTAAAAAATATTTTTATTTAGTTATTTGAGAGAGAGAATGAGAGAGAGAAAGAGCGAGGCAGAGAGAGGGAGAGAGAGAGAATTGGCGTGCCAGGGCATCTGTGTCCTTTGGCTTTTCAGGCATGCACCTTAACTGCTAAGCATCTCTCCAGCCTCTGATTTCTCTCTTGAACCTATATTTTCTAGGACAGCCAGTCTTTTCTATGATATATAGCCTTTCAAAATCTAAGTTGAAGAGGTGGAGCTAGCTTAGAGTGATGGGTGAAAAGTTGGATAAGAGTAGTAAGGGAGGAAGAAGATGATATCCAGAGGTTCACTTTTGCAGCTCTTTCCAGTGCTTTGAAAAAAAAAAAAAGCTATATATGGGATCCATTCTTCCTTAGAACAGTGCAGTGGAGATTAGGAATGGATATTGAGGTACAACAAACATGGCTATAAATTCTTTGTGTGATTCCAGTAGAAAGAACTGGGCAACTCTAAAAAGGACACATCTTGTATCATAACAAAGCACTAACCAGAGAATAGTCTTCTCTACACAAGAAATTATGAGAAGGCTTCCCTGGGGCTGGGGCATAAAACAAGAAAAAGTGGATAATGAATAAATAAATTTATTGCAAGGAATTGGCTCACATAGTTATGGAGGCTGACTGCTCCCAAGATCTGCAGGATGACTTTGCAAGTTGGAGCCCTGGGAGAGTCCATGGTCTTATGTTCTAGTGTGATGTCCAAGGCCTGAGAGCCCAGATCACTGATGCTATAGTTCAGTCTTGAGGCAGCAGACTTAAAACCAGGGGAAGCTGACATTTCAGATGGAGTGCAAAGGTAGGCCAAAGTTAATAGACCAACGTGAAGATAGTCAGGTGTTCTCTCTTACTGGGGAAAGGGTCAGTTTCTTTGTTCTGTTCAGTACTTCAACTAATTGCAAGAGGCCCATTCATTCTTAGTGTAGCATTTTTATCTTTCAGAAGCACATTCATAGATATACCCAGAATATTGTTTGAACAAACAGGGTACCCCATAGTATAGTCAAGTTGGAACATAAAATTATAAAATTAACTGTTAAAGGATATGTTGCTACTTTGTGATATTCTTGTCAAAAATGAATGACTTGCTGGGTGTGGTGGCACATGTCTTTAATCCCAGCACTCAGGAGACAGAGGTAGGAGGATCGCCAAGAGTTTGAGGACACCCTGAGACTACATAGTGAATTCTAGGTCAGCCTGAACTAGAGTGAAACCCTGCCTCAAAAAATCAAAAAATAAAAAATAAAAAACAAAAACATAAGAAAACTTTGGATAAGCCTAAGTGGATGGAACTTTTACAAAATAACTTCTTTTTTGAGACAAGATCTGAAATTTGAGATTAGTCTGTGTTGCTGTCAGGTTCACATTGCTGGCAGAAAACACCTGACCAAGAGCAGCTTGTGGGGAAAAAAAGGATTTATTTTAGCTTACACACTTGAGGGAAAGCTCCATGATGACAGGGGAAAACGACAACATGACCAGAGGGTGGACATCACTTCCTGGCCAACATCAGATGGACGATGGCAACAGGAGACTGTGCTAAACACTGGCAAGAGGAAGCTAGCATAACACCCATAAGCCCACCCCCAACAATACACAGCCTCCAAGAGGCTTTAATTCCCAAATTGCCTTCAGCTGGGGACCTAGCATACAGAGCAACTAAGTTTGTGAGGGATACCTGAATCAAACCACCACTTTTTGCTCCTGGCCCCCACAAACTGATAACCATACATGATGTAAAATGCAGTACATGCATCCAACTTTAAAAGTCCCCATAATTTTTATCAATTCCAATGATATTCAGACATCCTCATAGTCTTTTAACTGAGTTGTAATACCAAGAAAAGAAAATAAAACCAAGACCAAAAACTCCATAATGTAGCTGGGCGTGGTAGTGCAAGCCTTTAATCCCAGCACTTAGGAGGTAGAGGTAGGAGGATCGCCTGGAATTCGAGGCCACCCTGAGACTACATAGCGAATTCCAGATCAGCTTGGGTCAGAGTGAGACCCTACCTTGGGGGGGGGGAGCCCCCCAAAACAAAACAAAAAAACCAAACACCAAACAAACATAGTGGCACAGAATAAATATTCACAATGCAAAAGATGGCACTGGACATAGCAAAGAAATGTTTAGCCAGTACAAGATTTAAACCGGGTCTGGAGGGGTGGCTTAGCAGTTAAGGCGTTTGCCTGCAAAGCCAAAGGACCCAGGCTTGATTCCCCAAGACCCACGTTAGCCAGATGCACAAGGGGGCACATGCGCCTGAAGGTCATTTGCAGTGGCTGGAGGCCCTGGCGTGCCCATTCTCTCTCCTGATTTGTCTGTAAAATAAATAAAAGAAAGAAAATATTACCAAAAGATTTAAACAGGGCAAACATCAAACTCTGTAACTCCAAATCCAACAACACTAGTTAGTGACAAGTCTCCAAGTCAGATAATTCTAACCAGTGACCAGTCTCTGGAATTCCAATTCCATCCCTCCAGCTAGGATACTCACAGTACTGGAAAACTTCATCTGGTGCTGGCAGCTCTCCTTGGCAGCCATCTCATAGTTCTGGTATCTTCACTGGGTCTCTGCTGCAATCCATAGTTCATCCTCATGGCTTGGGTCTCTATGCAGGTAATCCAACAAGCCTGCTTCACACTGCCCATGGCCAATTCCAAAATACAAAACCATGTTGCAAATTCAGTGACCCTCTCTGCCTCTTTCTCTATCTCTCAAATACATAAATAATAAAATAAAAAAATATATTTAAAAAAAAGAAAAGATGCCATGTAAGGGATATGAGAGAAGCAGGATGTGTTTCTTGTGTGGTCTGCTCAAGTCACCTCAGTTAATCTCAACAAATAATCAGTGTTCCCATTGTATGGTTCAGGAAGTTGAGGTTAATAGGTATTAAATGCCTTAATGTTCTGTGCAGTCTTGTGTAGATGTGCAATTTGAACCCCAGCTATATGACCTGAAAGCACCTGTTACCACCCAACACAGCAGGTAGAGAATGCTTTAAAAGGAAGCTGGTGATGCACTTTAAAAGGTGGAAGGGATTGGCAGATGAAAGAAGGGGAGCACAGGTAGATTCAGGAGCAGGGGGTGGACTGGCAGAGCATGCACAGAGGTGTAGCATCGAGAAACAACATGTGCTGGGGAACTGTGAGGTTGCTAGAGCGAGGGGGGAGTGAGCGATATACTGGAGCATGGGTTGGAAGCACAGTATAATGGCCTTCATCTTCCAAGTTAAGTCTGAATGTCCTAAATCCTTTTACAGCCAGTTGAAGGTGAAAGAAGGGACAGATGAAAGATGTCTTAGGATCTGAGGAGATAAGTGTTCATGTAGGGTGTGTGATGGACCCCAGAAAGGCAGAGCCTATCATGGAGAGCTAGGGTTCATTGAGTTACCCAGAAATGGTGCTAAGTGCTTTAGATACATATGTTATCACAAAAGTTCTAAGGAACATAGGCTAGAAAGATGGTCTAGTAGTTAAAGCGCTTGCGTGTGACACCTAAGGACCCAGGTTTGATTCCCCAGTACCCATGTAAACCAGATGCCCAAGGTGTTGCATGCATCTGGAGTTTGTTTTCAGTGGCTAGAGGCGCTAGTAGGCCCATTCTCCCCTCTCCTCAAATAAATAAATAAATTTTTTTTTTAAGTTGTAAGGAACAGACACTCTGAATGGCATCTCCACTTTGCAGAAAGGAAAACTTTGCAAGCAAGTGCCTTTAACTGCCAAGCCATCCCCTCAGCCCTATAGGTAGGAACACTTTAGAGGTTGAACAATGACCAGGTTAGATAATCATGATACCAGGATGTCACCAGGGTTAATCCAGCCCTGCTGTTAGCTCTCTGTGCTACCGTACTTGACAGCAAGTAGACACTTGGGCACTTTTTTTTTTTTTTTTAACCAGTCAAGTGTGATAGTCCAGGTAAGCTAAGTCAGGGGTGGTATCAATGGAGACATGGAAGCCACTGTGAAACATCCTTGCATGGGGCCTGAAGCCAGGGCTGAACCTGTGACCTCACAGCTTCTCTTTTCTTGAGGTTTCCTGAGGAAATTGATGCTCTGTGTGAAGAACATGCCCTGGCTGTGAGGACATCTTGAAAACCTTGCTTTTAAACTTACTAAATATCCCAGGCTTCTCTCTCTCTCTTTCTTTCCGAGCAAATGTATTAATTTAGTCATGTCAGCCCTGAAGTCACAAGTGCTTTGTGTGAATTACTTCTTAGATGGTTCAAGCAAGCTCCCAGGTATTCATAAGCATCACGATCTTTAATTACGGCAGTTCAAGACAAGGAGGGTTTCTGGAAGTTGGTCATAATTACATCTCCCTTTTTTCTGTAAATGACCTTCCTCCTTTCTTATGTGGATTCATTCCCTGCTTTGCCACCTTAGGGCTTGATGTGTCACAGAATTGCACAATTTATTTTACAGTTGTTATTTTTGTTTGTTTGTTTGTTTGAGGTAGGGTCTTCTTCTAGCTCAGGCTGACCTGGAATTTACTATGTAGTCTCAGGGTGGCCTAGAACTCACAGTGATTCTCCTACCCCTGCCTCCTGGATGCTGGGATTAAAGGCATAGTGTACTACCATGCCCAACAGAGAGAGAGAGAGAGAGAGAGAGAGAGAGAGAGAGAGAGACTGGGCACACCTAGTGGTTAAGATGTTTGCCTGTGAAGCCTAAGGACCCATGTTTGGTTCCTCAGTACCCATGTAAGCTAGATGCACAAGGCGTTACATGCATCTGGAGTTTGTTTGCATTGGTTAGAGGCCCTGGTGGGCACATTCTCTCTCTCTCTTTCCATCCAGATGCTGCAAATGAACTCCAGATACATGCACCACTTTGTGCATCTGGCTTTACATGGGTACTGGGGAATCAAACTGAACATTAGGCTCTGCAGGCAAGTGCCTTAACCACTGAGAAATCTCACCATCCCTTGTTCTATTTTTTTTTTTAAGTAGGGCATGCATGCATTTGACTTTGTAAAGCTTTTTGGTGTACAGTTAAGTGAATGTATAGTGAGAAAGTGCTGAATGCCATTGTTAGACAGTGCAGGCTAGTCCAGTGACCACTCTGTTTTGTTCTGTTCACTGCAGGTGACAAGAAGTACATTATGGGACCCAAGCTTTCCACTCTTGATGCCACCATCTTTGGACACTTGGCGCAAGCAATGTGGACTTTACCAGGGACAAGACCTGAGCGACTAATCAAAGGCAAGCACTAAGCTCTCTTCAGGTCTTAGGAGTTGCTGAGCTGTGTGGTCGTAAAGCTCTAAGCCAGTGTATAAGCTTGGCTGTGCCTTATGAAGCCATTAGGCTGTGGTATCTGGGTTCATGGGCAGTTGTCTGCTTATTCTTTAAATAATGACTTAATTCTTTTTTTTTTTTTATTTTTCGAGGTAGGGTCTCACTCTAGCCCAGGCTGACCTGGAACTCACTATGTAGTCTCAGGGTGGCCTCGAACTCATGGCCATCCTCCTACCTCTGCCTCCCTAGTGCTGGGATTAAAGGCGTGCGCCACCACGCCCGGCAATAATGACTTAATTCTTGTTGCTGAAATATGCTTGAATACCATGAGCAGTTCTGTTTAATTTGTCTTCCCTATAGTCCTTTGGGTAATGGTGGCTTTCTATTTTCTAGTATATCCAGTGCTGTGGCTGTGAAGTGAGTGAAATGGGGCCAGTGAACTCACTGCCCATCTCAAATTCTCTTTTGGATTCTGAATATGTCTAAGATCTTTCCCATGTAGGTACAAGTTCATTTCAATCTGCCATTTGAGTTCAAGGCACTCCTTCCTCCTATTCCAGTGGGATGATTACACACTGAAGGTAGTAGATGTGGAAAGTTCGGGATACCAGGGAAATGAGATTGTCAGCCTGATGCTATATAAACTGTTAAGGTTATTAATCCTATCACACACGCAAGGAAATGTAATATTTCAATCTTCTTTGTATGATCTTGGCTGTAAGGCCTGTTAGAATTGCAGCCTTGACTGTTGGGGACAAGGTAAGAAGTGGAAATGTGTCATGTCAGAGCTAGGCCATGAACATGGGGTACGAGCCTTTCAGAAGCAAGCAAGATTACTGGTAACAAGGGAAAGTCAGCTCTTCATGGGTTGATGTCCAGAAACCAGCTTCCCTTACATAGGTGGTTTTGAAGTCATCCTTAGTTAGAAGCATTGTCTAGGCAAGTACTGGAGGGCTGGGATTATGGAGTTCAAAGGCTAATATTTATGTTTGGAAAAGGTGATTGACAAGAGTTAATCAGAAAGTTTATGCTCAGCTGAGCAATTGGAGGTGTAGATACCATCTTTGGAAAGCCATGGAATATTCTTGATTAATGAGTTAATTATGCATACATAGTGAGTGTATGCATGATAGCTGGGTGAATGGAAGGACAGATGGAACACAGAACTGTACAAGAACTGAGGCAGGTGAGCAGTTATGTGTAGTGTTCACAAGTAGTGAAGCTGTGTGTGTGTGTGTGTGTGTGTGTGCACTCATGTGCATACCTAGCATTTCAGAGCAGACAATGGGCAATGCCCTCACTGTCTAGGCTCCTTATTGGTGGGATGGGGCTCCAGATGCTTTGTCAGACCTGGCTGGAAGGGATCGGGTACTGGTCTGGAAGTTCAGTGGAGTGCCCCGGCCAGCAGGGAGTTGAACAAGGACCCAAGGGGAAGTTAACCTGAATGGGAGAAGGCAAACAGACACAAGAAGGAGACCAAGCTAGGTGTTTGTCAAGGTTTCTAATTTTATTTTATTTTTATTTATTTATTTTTAAAGATTTTATTTTTATTTACTGGAGAGAGAGAGAGAGAGAGAGAGGGAGAGAGAGAGAATGGGTGTGCCAGGGCCTTTAGCCACTGCAAACAAACTCCAGATGCGTGTGCCCCCTTGTGCATCTGGCTAACGTGGGGTCTGGAGAATCAAACCCGGGTCCTTAGACTTCACAGGCAAGCGCCTTAACCGCTAAACCATCTCTCCAGCCCTCTCTAATTTTATTTTTTACACAGTGGTTATATAGGGGAAGAAAAGGGGGGAGTAAGCTGCCTGACGTGATTTAGGGCCGGAATTGTTAGGAAACTAAGAGGAGATGTAACCGGGTGTTTATCTAATCTTAGGGAACCTAGAGGAGATGTATCCAGGTGTTTTTCTAATCTTGCCTTAATGCTTGACATTCTGATCGTAAACTGGCCTTTTGCAAAAGATAAGATATTGTGAACAGTCTGCAGACCAACATTCCTAACTGCAAGCTGGATGGACCAGCTTTCTGGTGAATGAGTCAACTTAAGAACAGGCCCAGGCAAAATGGAGAGGCTTTTGCTTTATGGGTCCCGATAGTGGAGTAGGATCCATGATAGTTGAAGATGCAATAGTTTCCTAGATTGTCACTATAAAGATGCTCCTTGTTTGGTGAGATGTAGCAGTGTGTCTACATGTCTCTAAATCATATTACTGATGTTTATAACACTTAATTTCCCCTTATTCTAATCATGGTGGCTTAAAAATATCACTTTCTCTTAGTACATTCAGTGCTGTGCCTTATATCCATTCTTCTATTTCACATCCTCCATTCTCCACTCTAATATCCTCACACACCAACATATACTACCACCCATGCAATACTCACATACTCCTATATAGACTCCTGCACATAAACCCTAACTTGGGCGCTCTCTTTCTCTCTTTAGCCAGATGTATTTAGGGGTCCATTATCAGTAGGAGTCTTAGGTTCTATAATAACTGCAGGGTCCCTTATTTCAGAAATAAAGCCCATTTTATTACTTTATTTGTGATGTAGATATTTTCTTCCTTATGCCCTGAAAGGACTTGAGCCATTTGGGTTTCTCTGTAGAGAAATAATTACACTTTTTGGAGGATGGATTTGTGTTCTACTCCGAGACATATACACCTGGGGAATGTGACACCATCACTATCAAGGGGCTTTTGGCATATGGTTTCAAGTACTTCAGTTCTTAAGCCAATGCCAGTAACTCCAGGTCTCCTGCTGCAAATTAGTGAAGCCTATGGAATGCCTCTAGGTCTCATTTTAGGTATTACTTCCATACCCTTCTAACCTGCTAACATAGAGCCAAATTAATAATCAGATCTCAACCATTTTCACTCCTTTTTATCTGTCTGGTAGAGAGTTATCTAAGAAATAGCAAGAAAGAGCCTGGGTAATTTAGAACTGGCCCAGACCTAGGAAAGTGGGTGGCTTGAATGGGGACGTTTCTTCCCCATCGAGTTTCTGGTGTGGTGCAGCCAGGGCACCACTGGCCTTACCGTGTGTATGAGGATGTGGATGAGTATTTGCTTTTTTCGGTCCTAGCTGTTCATAAGGCCATACAAACTACTTCTGGAACAGTGTGGAATAGTAAGAAATTTTCCTTAATTTAGGTAAGTAGGACAGATAGAATATTTAGCAATTCTTAAAGCATGCATGTATGCATATATCTAGATATAGGTACAGATATAAAATGTTACTTGTTTACTGGAGAAAAGATGGAAAATTTTCAAAAAAATAATTTGTAAGCTGGATGGTGGTTCCTCTCTGCAATCCCAGTATGTGAGAAGCTGAGACAGGAGGATCATGGTTTCAAGGCTAGCATGGATATTACATAAAGAGCTCCAGGTGGACTGAGAGATGATTCAGTGGATAAACTGCTGGCTGCTCATGCCTGATTACCTAACACCAGACCCCACATAAAAACTGTGGCAGCTGGGCGTGGTGGTGCACGCCTTTAATCCCAGCATTTGGGAGGTAGAGGTAGGAGGATCGCCATGAGTTCGAGGCCACCCTGAGACTACATAGTGAATTCCAGGTCAGCCTGAGCTACAGCAAGACCCTAGCCTGGAAAACAAAAAACAAACAACAACAACAAAAACTGTGGCAGACTTCTGTGTGCCGATGGAAAGTGGAGTCAAGAGTTTTCCTGGAAGCTTGCCACAAGTGCAGCAAAGAATGAGAGCAGAGTGAGATCTGGAGATAGAATCCCTGGCTGAAAGTGGAAAGGTGAGGACTGAACCAAAAGTTGTCCCCTGACCTCTACACATGTGCTGTGACAAGCTCACGCATGCACACACGCAAACATGCTCAGATGCATATACACATAGCGTTCAAACCAGCCTGAGCTTGTCTCACAACAAACAAATAAATCAAACTGTGACTTCACCATCCACAGAGAAGTAGTGATACTGTGCTATTTAGCTTCATGTTTTATTAAGTGCAAATGTATAGATAGATGTATCATAGGATGATGAAGTCACAAGTTTCTAGAAAGACCATCATAGTTTCTGTTCTTATGAGCAATAACTGAAAGTGTGTAAAGAAATTTGAATTTCTTGATTAGGGCTGAATATAATTTGGACATTTAACTTTTTTTGTTTGTTTGTTTTTCGAGGTAGGGTTACACTCTAGCTCAGGCTGACCTCGAATTCGCTGTATAGTCTCAGGGTGGCCTCAAACTCACGGCGATTCTCCTACCTCTGCCTCCCAAGTGCTGGGATTAAATGCGTGCACCACCACACCCAGCTTAACTATTTTTATAGTGAGAAACAATCTGTGTATTCTTTGCAATTGTTCTTAGCATATATTAATTTTATAAAATAATGTATTTCATTATGAATTTTTTTTTGCTACTTGAGATTAAACCTAGGACTTTGTATATGCTAGCTACATCCCAAGCCCTCATTGGGATGTAAGCATCCCAGTGTACATGTGACACTTTCATAATGTTTATAATGTCCTGTGATCATACTCGCCCCATCAGTAACACTGTTGGTGTGGAATCAGAATTGATATTTTAACCTTTTTAAAAATTATTTATTTATTTATAAGCAGAGAGAGATAGAAGAGAGACACACAGAGAGAGAGAATAGGCTTCCAGGGCCTGCGGCTGCTGCAAATGAACTCCAGACCCGTGTTCTTCCTTGTGCATCTTGTTTTATGTGGGTACTTGGGAATTGAACCCTAGTCAATAAGGCAAGTGCCTTAATCACTGTGTCATCTTTCCAGCCCACTGTTTTAACCTTTAACCAGTGGACTCTTCTGTATTCTAAGGAAAACTTCATTTATTAACTTTCAACAGGAATGACTTATTGTGTTGTAGTTTGGGGTCATTTTTGCTTGTTATTTGGTAGATTAAGAATTGGAGAAAATGCTGGATTTCTTTGAAAAACACTTAAGTATCTCCTCACCCTGTACTCTTACTGTTCTCCATGGGGAAGTGGTCAGCAAGAGATAGTGCTGAGGGAACAGCTGGATCCAGTGACCTTTGTGATGTTTGGATTCTGAGATGTGTGATTAGTGCCTCCATTCTCATTACCTTCAGCTTCAAGGAGATGAGAAGATGCTCTCATTGAGCATGCTGCACTTAGTATCCTCTAGACTCGGATGACTGGGGGTACAGCCTGCCCCTGCACACATCCAGGACAGGGAGGTACTTCGCATACACCCACAGAGCACATGTGTGTGCTTCACCACTGGCCCCATGTTTGACAAATACTTACTGCATACTGACCAGGACAGGTAGCAGGTGTTGATGGGGCATGGGGCAGGCCCCTCTCTCACTCTCATTCCTACCGTGTATCAATGACAGCTGACAGAAAATTGACCCTGGATTATGGGTCTGGCTGGCAGTGTTTTCAGTGTTAGTTACAATGTGCACAGAATGTTTTTGATTACTGTAGAAATTAGAGTAATACAGGAAAAAACAGCAGTCACTTGTCTCAAAAAGCTGTGGAGGGTGTTTCCATTTTGAGAAACTCCAAGAGAAGGCTCTTTACACTGTTTTGGATTATCTGCTGGCTAGAGGAGCAGTCAGATTTCTGATAAAGACCCTCTCCGGTTGTCTGAGAGTATCACTGTTTTTCTTTCTTTAACTAATTTATTCAATTGGATTTTGAAATGAAACAGCAATGCATGATGGTTGAAAATTGAATCAAATTTATGAGTTCCTTTATATCAGTGAGGAGTATCACCCCCATGGAATAACCAACATTGAGGATTTAAAATGGATTCTTCTGGATTTTCTTTTTTTTAATTATTTTATATATTTGAGAGAGAGGGGGGACAGATAGAGATAGAACAAGAGAGAGATAATGGATGCACTGGGGACTTCAGCTGCTGCAAACTCCAGACACATGTGCCAGCTTGTGCATATGGCTTACTTGGGTCTTGGGGAATTGAACCTGGGTCCTTTGACTTTGCAGGCAAGTTCCTTAGCTGCTAAGCCATCTCTCCAGCCCTGGATCTTCTTTCTTTTCTTTTCCTTTCTTTTCTTTTCTTTTCTTTCCTTCTTTCTTTCTTCCTTTTTTTTTTTGAATTTTTAGCCCTATATTTGAAATGGATTTTCTTTTTCTTATGGATAAATTTATATACACATATATGGGTGGTTGGGCCTTTTGTTTTTACTGTTTCGTTTAAACCAAACAATAGAATAATAGAATAATACTATGTACATTACTCTATTCCTTGTTTTTCTCCCCCCCCTCCTGTGGTGTTCATACATGTATATATACACACAGTTGCATATGTGTGCTCATGTGTATAGAGGCCAGAGGTTGATGTCAGGTATCATTCTCATCACTCTCCACTTTACTTACCACAGCAGAGTCTCTCACTTGAACCCAAAGCTCACTGGCTACTCTAGCTAGCCAGTTTCCCCAAGGATCCTCTGTCTACCCCTTCAGAACACTGGGGTTACTGGTGGTCCACCCTGCCCACTTAGCACTGGCATGGGTGCTAGGGGTCCAAAATCTGACCCTATGCTTTTCTTCTTAACAGAATCTTTTAGAAGCTTTATACTTTTCTACAAAATGGATAATATATTCAATCAACCTCTGTTGATGCTTTTATTTTAGTAGAATGGAGTACTAAAAGTGGAATCCTGGATCACACATATGTACATTTAATACTTCAGTGAGTAATAGCAGATTAATTTTCATACTAGTTTGTAGCAATGAATATTTCCACCAGCCATGTGGTGCAGTGCTCGACCTCTGCATCCTCATTAGTGGTGGACGTCATCAGAAGCTAAGCTAATTAAGATGCTCACTGTGATTATCTTGAATTGACAAGATTATAGGTGCTTTCTGTTCTTTATATATTTATAGTTTCTATTAACTTTCCAAGTTGACAATATATTCTTTTAAATATTTTAAAAAATGTTTTTACTGATTATTTGCAAGCAGAAAGAGAGAGGGAGGGAGGGAGAGAGAGAGAGAGAAGAGAGAGAGGGAGAGAAAGAAAATTGGTACACCAGGGCCTCTGGCCACTGCAAATGAACTCCAAATGCATGTACCACCTTTGTGCATCTGGCTTACATGGGTCCTGGGGAATCAAGCTTGGGTCTTTTGGTTTTGCAAGCAAGCACCTTAACCACTAAGCCATTTCTCCACCCTGTGTTCTTTCTTTCTTTCTTTTTTAAATATTTAATTTATTTATTTATTGGAAAGAGAGAGGGAGGGAGAAATAGGCAGATAGAGAGAAAGTATGTGCTCCAGAGCCTTCAGCCACTGTAAATGGACTTCAGATGTGTGTGCACTACCTGTGCATCTGGCTTACATGTGTGCTGGGGAATTGAACCTGGGTCCTTAGGCTTCACAGGCAAGCACCTTAACCATTAAGCAATCTCGCCAACCCTCTTTTTTTCTCAGCGTGTGTATGTATAAAGTATGTGTGGTGTGTAATGTGATATGTATGTGGCATATGCACGTGTGTATGCAGATGTGCACATGCATATGATGGTCAGAGGAGGAGTTCAAATTCCCTCCTTATCACTCGTCAGTATATTTCCTTGAGATGGAGATTCCCACTCGACCTGGAGCTTCCACTTTCAGTTGGCAAGCCCCAGCAAGGCTCTGGGTTTTCCTTCCCTCTCCATAACTTGGGTTACAGGTGTGTGTGCCCAAGCCCAGTTGTTTATGTGGATGCTGGGGAACCGAACTTGGCTGGCCCTTTCTAGCCTTCATGCTTAAGTGGCAAGTGCTCTTACCCACTAAACCATGTCCCCAGCTCTGTTATTTTCTTTAATAGAAAAGTAAACTAGGCTAGTTACAGATTATAACCAACAGAGTTATCAGTTTAGAAATCACCAAAACAGCCTGTGATACAGAACAGATAAAAAGAGTATGATTCATTCATAATGCACCATGAGAGTAGTGTGAAATTCAGAGTTGCACTGTGTGCTGTTAAGTGTAAAAAGTGGGACTGGAAATAGACTATACAAAAAATACTACATAGCACATGTAAATATTTATAAACATTTGGAAACAAATTTCTGGAAGAATTAAGAAAATGTTATAAGAGTGGGAAGATTAGTGACTTTTAATTTATTTTTACTGTAGATATTTTATTTATTTATTTATTGGAGGGGGAAAGAGGTAGATAGAAAGAATTGGCACACCAGGGCCTCTAGCCAGTGGAAATGAATTCCAGACCTGTACCACTTTTACATCTGGCTTACGTGGGTACTGGGGAATTGAACTTGGGTATCTTAACTGCTATCTCTCTAGCCCCATGATTCTTTTATTTTGTGCTTTTCTGTATTTTATATTTTTACATATTATTATCTTTATATATTTTATATATTATTTTTACATATTATGTATTTTATATTTTTCTGCAATAATGATGAGTTACTTGATAATAAGTGAATTATTATACAGTTCAAAAATATCCAGAGCTGGGTGTGGTGGCACACACCTTTAATCCCAGCACTCGGGAGGCAGAGATAGGAAGGTCACTGTGAGTTCAAGGCCACCCTGAGACTGAATTCCAGGTTCGTCTGGGCTAGAGAAAGGATTTACCTCAAAAAACTAATATATATATGCATTTATTTCTTAATCATATCCTGAAAATTACATAGTCACAAGCAATGTTGCCACCTGGTGGATCAAAGGCAGAAAGTCACCCTTTCCCTCATTTTTCATTTAGAACTAGGAAATGAAGGCCTAATACTATATCATGTTTAGAAAATGCTTAATGTTAGTGGCTTCATAAAAGTGTCTTCTTAGTCCATATGAAAAAATAAGTAACTGTACCCATTGTGGGCACACCTGTTTAACTTTAAAGAATTGCTGGAGAGATGGCTCAGTGGTTAAAGGTGCTTGCTTGTAAAGCCTGACAGCTGAGGTTTGATTCCCAGTACTCACGTAAAGCCAGATGCTCAAAGTGGTGCATGTGAATGGTGCTCATTTGTAGTGGCAGGAAATACTTAAAGATAAAAAATCAGTTCTACTGAATAGTTATCCACTTTATGGAATATTTAGGGCCAAGTTTTTATACAAACTTTTATTTTTATTTTTTAAAAAACATTTCTTTCTTTTTAATTTTTATTTATTGAGAGAGAGAGAGAGAGAGAGAATATGAATGAATAGGTACAGGGTCTCCACTGCAAACAAACTCCAGACTTATGCACCACTATGTGCATCTGGCTTACATGAGTTCTGGGAGTTGAACCTGGGTCCTTAAGTTCACAGGCAAGTGCCTTAAGTGCTAACCCATCTCTCCAGCCCACAAACATGTATTTTTCCTCAGCTCTGTGGCATAATGTACAGGCTATCATAAAGCTACGAAAATGTGTGGAGTGAGTGATTACTTCTGGCTGATAAAACAAGCAGCAGTTGGTGTTTGCATGGAGTATGGATGGGCAGACATGAAGCAATAGGTACATTAGTTCTCTTGATACATAAGCATGCAGTGAGAACATGCTCTCCAGAGCACAGGATGGAAGTGTTTCTACCATTCTAGGCAAACTGTCCCTCCACTTGGGAGCCACTCCTATTTTTCATTTAGTTCACTGACTGAATTTAACTTCTCTTACTTTAAAACATTTATTATGTGCATGCAAATCAAAATATTTGACAGTATTTCTGTAGAACAACACTATTAATGTGGATTCTGCTTGATTCTTCCATATTTCCTTGAAATCCCCATGAAAATTCCATATCTTACTGCAAATACCTTTGAGTACATGGTTTCTAAGGGACAAAATTTTGTTTCTTACTGTTCTTGAGGCTGGAAAACCCATGACTATAGTGCTGTGGTGTGGCAGATTTGGTGTCTGGGAAGGCCTGCTTTCTGGCTCACAGCAAATGCCTTCTCACCAAGGTCCTCCACATGGTAGTAGGGGCAGGAGCTTGCCAAGCTGTTTTTTTTTTTTTTTTTTCTGTGGTAGGGTCTCAATGTAGCTCAGGATGACTTGGAATTTACTATGTAGTCTCAGGTGACCTCAAACTCATGGTGATCCTCCTAAGTGCTGGGATTAATGATGTGCACCACCACACCTGGCTTGCTGAGCTGTTTTGTAGGTGCAAATCCCAGTCCTGAAAGTTCTGCCCTCCCAACCTAGTCACCTCCAAATGCCCCACCTTCTGACACCATCTTGGAAGTTAGGATTTCAACCCTTGGATTTAGAGGGACATGGGCATTCCAGCCATAGCACTGTCCTGTTGTTGCTTTTGAGAACTAATTCCCTCTTCCTACCACACTGCAGGTGAACTGATTAACCTTGCCATGTACTGTGAGAGGATCAGGAGGAAATTCTGGCCCGAGTGGCACCATGATGATGACAATACCATCTATGAGTCTGAAGAGAGCAGTGAATGCAGCAAGACCCACACACCCCTGCTGGATTTCAGTTTTTACTCAAGGACAGAGACCTTTGAAGATGAAGGAGCTGAGAACAGTTTTTCCAGAACCCCAGACACAGATTTCACTGGACACTCGCTCTTTGATTCTGATGTGGACATGGATGAATACACGGACCATGAACAGTGCAAGTGACATTGGCCTCGCTGACCCTCTTCCTTGGGAGCTGCCACTCCCTGGGGTCAGTTCAGTTTCCCAGGTAGAAATCTATCTGAGATGGGAAGAGATCTTTGAGCTTGGCCCAGTTTTCCTATGCTAACTGGACTATAAACTGCCTTATTTCTTTTTTGTACAAATAAAACAGAACCATTCAGATGGCTACATTTAAAACAGGCAAAAAAATTGTCAGCATGGTTTCTGAAATCCATTTTTGTTTTCATTGGAAAACTTGTACTGTGTGGTAGGGCAGGTAAACGAGTGAGTTGTGAACTGCCAGCGTTTACGATTCTCTTTAGCTGAGGACTTAGTTGTGAGGTGAACATCCTTCTTCAACCAGGGATTGAAGTTGTGAGAGGTAAACATAGGAGATGAATGTCCTTTGGTGGGTGTTGTACTTTATGTGTGTGATTGTACGTTGATATGAAGTTCAATAAAGTTGACAGATATTCCATGAACATCTACTATGTGGGAAGCAGTGAGTGGGGTGCTAACCGATACCGTTTTTTTTTTTTTCTAAGCCTTGCCAGTGATGAGCTATGTGATTAAGGGCAAGTCCCTTAACTATTGTGTGCCTCATTTCTCCCACCTGTAAAGTGGGGATACAATGCCCTCCACTTACCTACCTCACAGGGGTGTTGTAGGGATTCATGTGGCAAAATTAGTATTACACTTTAAACCTTCTGGAAATGGTGCGACACGAACACATTTTATTAAACGTCATTGTGTTTCATACACGTGAAGTTCTGAGGGCCAAGGGTTTCCATATCCAGGAAACAGCTATCACAGTGACTTGCAAAAGCTGAGCAGATGAAACACACACAAACCTGTCACCATTCCTCTTTGTGATCTTGCTTGAATCAAAATGGTTTGCTGAAATAGCCTTGGAAGCATTCTTATAAATCATCAACGGCTGTGAATGATCTGCAGCTCCACTATGGATCTATAGAAAGGTGTTTCATTGCCTGAACTCTGACTGTAATGTGGCCTCCAGAGTGGTAAGTTGCCCATGTTTTATTTACTTGGAGAGAAGAAAGTCCAGCTATATGGTGGGCTAATAGAGGTGAAGGGAAAGAATTTGAGTTTTGTGGACAACTTGGCAACTTGTAATGTCTTTTTGAAACCAACCCTTGCAAAAATGTGTAGAAGAGAAGCAGAAGCTTGTCTCTTGTATGCAAGTCTCTATAGTAATAGGACACATGAAGTTTCATTAGTGCAACTTTTCTGGTGTTTCCCACCCATTGCTCAGAGCAGGGTAGCTATGAGGCCACATCCTGATTTTTTTTTTTTTTTCGATAACTCACTCATTCTTATCCTTCCATTCCCTCAAGCATCTGAATTGTTGGGATTTCCTGTGTTTGTGAAAGCAGGCTCTCTGAAGACTCAGCTTGTGTTGACTTAGGACGTTTTCCAGGGAAATATGGGGCAAGGATTCTGTGTGCTGGCTGTGGATATGGATTAGGAGCGTCAGTTAAGATTCAACTGGTAACCAAATGGCTTTGCTTTTGAACAACTGGGTAAGGCTATGCATGCTGGAGTGAAAGAGGCACTTCTTAATAGGCAGAAGCTCCAGGAGTTAATGTACTTTATTTGGGGGGAAAACCCTCTTTTAAATACAGATTTTGCATAAAATGCAGCTGTGAATCTACAAAGTGACAAGAGTTTTAAAGCTGTTTGCCAATTAAGCAGCTGTAGGACTTATGTAAGTGAGAATAATGTTGGGACTCTAAATTGGAAATTATTATTCCACAGAACCTTAGTTTGAATATTTTATTAAAACCATTCCTATTTGAGGGGCAACTTAACGCTTTGTGGAAACATGGTGCATGATGAAGCCTGCTTGAGTCTTAGCATCACTTGGGAGGACTGTTTGCATCCTTTCTTTAGCAAATGTTCTAAGCAAATTTGTGTCTAGAGAAACCCCTGAGCTAGAAATATAAGGAAGAGTGGCTGCAGACCTGTCTGCACCATTTCAGGTGCTGGCTTCTGCCCCTCAGTCTGAAAAATCTGCCTATAACTAATTTAGTCATACTGTGTGATGCATTCTCATTGTAAAAAATAGTTATGAGTACATAGATTAATATGTTTTTTTTTTTTCATGCACTACTGGGAGGGAGACTATGTAAACAGTTCAAAGTTGCAGAACTCATTTCATTTAGGGCCCCCCACAGAGGTATGGATGGGGATTGCCAGCTGGAGTCTTGGGTGCTTGTACAGCCTGCAGTAGGCACAAATTTTAGTTGAAACCCAGTTTCATTTTCTGAACATGGGTTATGAAAACAAATAACCAAGACAAAAATTAGAGTGGGGATCTTTATTTATTTTTTATTTTTTTATTTTTGGCTTTTTGAGGTAGGGTCTTGCTCTATCCCAGGCTGAGCTGGAATTAGTCTCAGGCTGGCCTCGAACTCATAGCGATTCTCCTACCTCAGCCTCCCAAGTGCTAGATTAAAGGTGTACGCCACCACACCCAGCATGTGTTTCATGTTTTAGCTAGCCAGATTTAAAGTGTTCTCCAATGTGATGAACAGATGCTACTTGTAAGGAAACCAACAGAAATTAGGGAACATTTTGCTTGCTTTTTCAAGTTCTGTGCTTCTCTTTTGCAGGAAATCATCTTCAGGAAGCATGCTTTTTTATGTAAACAGATGGTTTGATTGGACAGAAAATATATGGGCCACTTGTTCTGTTTTATTTTTTAGTATAAAAATAAAGTCTTCCCTTGTGTCTACTTCCCTCCCTCCAATCAGAATTAATGAGCAGCAGTCACATGCTTTGGTAATCATGGGTATAGTATAAATTTATGTAGAGGTAGACTATATTTCTAGTCTTTGCCATTATTTTTGGTTGTGTAATTGTTTATACATAGTGACATTACCAAGGTCATGGGCTGCCAGAAGACTGATTACAGACTAAGTGAAATTTGGACTTGAACATTACTACACCCTAGGCCTCAGGCAAAACCTGGTCATATGTACAGAGGGATGAGGATATGCTTTTGTGAAATGGCTATTATTCAAGGCCAGGAAGTGCTAAGGACTTTGGCCTCATGGGCATTGTCTTTATTTGTTTGAGAGAAATATAGAATTACAAGAATGTATAGCTGATCCAGGAATTAACTGTACAAAGCCCTTTATAAGAAATCTCCTGAGGTTGTTATGCCTGATGCATACACATATATTTGAGGGGTAGGGCCCAGATCAGAAGTCTTTCTGCTTGCCCTGGAGGGTTCTTTCCATTATCCCACCTTGACTTTTATTTTCATAAAACCCATGTTCCTGATAAATATCTCTCATGTTATAGAACAGCACATGGCCAACCTCCTGAGTGTGCTTGGGCTCCTCCTCTCTCATCTTCACATCTATCCAGCCTGGTTGAGGCTAATTCACAAGACCTTTCTTCACTACCTATGTTCAGTGATATTGCAATAAATATTGAATAATATTGAATAAATAGCAAGATGGGTTTCCAAATGGAGACTTCTCTTCCTTATACTATCTAAAATAATTTGTGTTCATTCACTCACTCACTGAATATTCACTGAGCAGCTACACCGTTTCCGGTCCTGGGGGCACACTGGATATACAGTAGGCCACGGAACATGACATTTGCCATCAGAGCATTCTCTTTTGCTTAGACTTTAGCAATAGCCTCCTTTACATGCCTGGATGCTTCCCAGATCCATCCTACCATCTCCACTGGAAAAAGCTCTTTGGCCCTTAGGGGATGTCCCATTGTCTCAGGATGAGGGTTATTACTTACAGGTGTTCCCACTTTATTCACTTGTTCCCCCATGGCCTCTCCATGCTAAGCCCTGCAGTTCTGTATGCCGCTGCCTACACATGCCTCATGTGTCACTTCTGTGACTCTGTGTGTGCCAGCCCCTCTCCTGAAATGCCCAACTCTCTTCTCCACTGTGCTAAATCATACTCATCTCTTCAGTCCCAACTTCATCAGTTCTGCATGAAGAATTCTCAGCTCTTATAACAGGAGGAAAAGATCATGACATCAAAATAAAAGAGAGACTGATTGAGAGGGGGAGGGGATATAATGGAGAGTGGAGTTTCAAAGGGGAAAGTGGGGGGAGGGAGGGAATTACCATGGGATATTGTTTACAATAATGGAAGTTGTTAATAAAAAAATTCCCAGAATATTAGCATCTCTCCTTCTTCCAAAACAAAGCACTCCTCATTTCCTTCCCCGAAGGCTGGATGGGACAGGCTTGCTCAAAAGTGGGCCACATGCTGTAAAGTAATGGTTTTACAGTGTGTGCGTGCGTGCACGTGTGTATGCACACACAATTCCATTGATATTCTAATAAGACTCCTATACCCTATTCCAAGAAAAGTGTGCATATGCAAATATCTAAAATTATAAATATAAATTAGGAGGTTAAGAGCACAAAATTGTTCATAGATTCCTTAGAGGGTTTATGGACTCCAGGTGAAGAGGTCTTGTTCTAGAGAGTCTTTAAGCTATTATTTTTCTTTTACACATCCAGAGAGGAGAGAAATTGGTATGAAATACACAAGCAAAAGTGGTAGCTATTATTATCATTATAAGCATGTGCTGAGTGAAAGGGAGAGAGTAAACAACAGTTATCTTCCACTGTTTGAGAAAATACCTTCATTTTCACAAGTTTGGAATTTTGAATGTGATGGAGCTTGTTTATCTTTTAATTTGACAAGATGAGTTTCTGCCCAGGTAAGTTTATTTCAGCCTTGAAACCAGTTCAGAGTTAGTAGGCAATTGATCTGGTACTAGAGTTGGGAAAGAATTGTGAGGGAGTTTTCTTATGGAAGAAGATCTACACAGACAGCTTTTCCTGTATTCATCTTTTATGGAACAATTGCAGAGTGTATTTCTAATAACAGGACGGTGCTTTTGTTGGTAGGGAACAACTCAGGTTCTTCTTACGTTTTGTTTTGTTTTGATTTTCAAGGTAGGGTCTCACTCTAGCTCAGGCTGACCTGGAATTCACTATGTAGTCTCAGGTGGCCCTGAATTTATGGTGATCCTCTTACCTCTGCCTCCTGAGTGCTGGGATTAAAGGCATGCACCACCACGCCCAGCTAATTTATTTATTTTTTTAAGCAGTGAAGTCAGCTTGATTGTTCTTGAGTATGACTGGGCAGGCGCCTGTGACTTCCTTTCCGTGTGTGGAGCTGTTTGAGTAGAGCAAGTACTGACAGTACATTCCACCACAGGTATTTCTCAATCCAAATGCTAAGTCTGCAGCCCACCTTTAACAGGTCCAGGGATAACTGGTTGTGAATTGCTTTAGTTAGTGTGCCACCATGCCCGGCTGATTTCCTAAGTCTTTAAGGTACGATTGCCAGAAACGGCAACATGTTGCCCATGCCCTTTATAGATGGTTGTAGAAAGTACTGAAAAACAGCTCAAAGGAAAGGGACTCAGTTGATGTAGAGCCAATGGACAGTGTGATCTTCACCATTCTGGCTCTTGCTAAAGCAGAAAACTTGTCCCCACATCTAGGACCAAAAGTCATGCTGCTGACTAGACCCTGCCAAGTACAAAGCTCAGATATCATAAGGACCATGGCACTAAAATGTCTAAATTACACACAAATAAAGGAGATCACTGCAATAATCAAACACAGCTTATGAACATGATCATTTCAGTGGGAAAAAAGATATCTGGAGTCAAATATTGCTATAGTAATTTGGAGTTTTGTAAATAGCTATGAAGTTCATTGCAGATATTATTAAACTATCTAGCATTAAAAAAACACCATTGTCCTACATGCAGCCTTAATAAATTATTTTGAAATAGTCCACTAAGTATATTAATATATGTATTCATCTTGATCAGTTAATTTTATAAAAAGTAATATGGCTGGATAAGACTAACTTACCACCTACCCTCCATGAGGAAACATTTATTTTTATTCACTTTTACTCTGTGATGTGGAATATTGTAACTTTCATTTAAAGTAGTATTTAAATCTTTTCTTTATTTGGCACTTACACTATCCAGTGATGCTTTACAAGAGAGGATGTAGCCTGTGAATTGCCACAGAAGAGTGAATGATGGCTAACAGTGTTCACTGGGGTGTGGGGGGAACTCTAGAAAAGAGGACTGCATGTAAATTTACATCTTCCTCTTTAAAAACACGGTCCATGGCATTCCCCTTTAGCAGTTGTTCCAAATTGAAGTGCTCTTTCGCATTTACTTCTACCCTCCCCTCAAGAGACCCTTTTAAGGTTGTTCACCAAATCCAGTAGTTGTGTCTTAACTTTTAATTATATATGTATATTTTTGCAGCATTATTACTAAAGACAGTGTTGAAGAATTTGATGCGTCTCTGCTTCAGCAGGGTGACATATTTGGGTGACTCCTGTCAAAAATTATTTTGCCTCCAGTGATAAGCCCCACCGGATCAGATCATGTGGGGTTCAATAAGAGCAAGAGAGAAGGAAACAATAACCAATACTGAGCAACCATGTGGTATGGCTGGGTTAGAAACCTGTCAGGTATGGAGAACATTTTCTAGGTGGTTATGTCATAGGAAAAATAATAAAAAGCACAAATTTCCAGTTAAAAAACAATTGTAACCTCCACAGGGAAGGGTTGTCAGTGGCTGTACATGTGGACAGTGTGAGAAGCACTGAAGTAAGGTTAATCTTAAACTCGGTGCTCAAGCGGGGAGTTCCCCACTGAGGCTAGGCTTGGGAACTGGGAGGGCAGCTCAGAGGGCCTGGCTCCAGTGTGTTTACTACTTTACACTTGGAGCTTCAGTCTAGTCATTCTAAAAAGTGTAGCATTCTAAAGTGTGGCATTTCCTTTTCATGTATAAATAGAAAATGTATAAATTGATTGAAATTTGAGACAAGTTTTTTTTTATTGACAACTTCCTTCCATAATTATAGACAAAAAAAAAATGATAGTTTCTTCCCTGCCCTCACTTTCCCCTTCACAACTCCACTCCATCATATCCCCTCCCACTCTCAGTCTCTCTTTTATTTTGATGTCATCATCTTTTCCTTCTTGTGCCTTGTGTAGGTAGTGCCAGACACTGTGAGGTCATGGATATCCAGGCCGTTTTGTGTCTGGAAGAGTGCATTGTAAGCCTTCCTTTGGCTCTTACATTCTCTCTGCCACCTCTTCCACAAGCCTTGGAAGGTGTGATAGATGTTTCGGTGCTAAGCACTCCTCTGTCACTTCTTCTCAGCACTTGTGGTTCCTTTTGAATCATCCCAGAGGTCACGGCCATCTGAAAAGAGAAGCTTCTGTAACCCAAAAGTCAGAGTAGCATTGATATATGGGTATGAACATTAAGATAAGTGCTTACCAGGCAGTTTGGTGAGCATAATATATGCATTTGGCCAGACACCAGCAGGCGTTACACACCTAGGGCTCATGACTTTCCCCCACATAGGTATTCAGTATCAGGCAGGTATTCCCTCCTGTGGAATGGGCCTCCAGTCCAATTAGAGAGTGATTGGTTTCCCCCATAACAGACATCTGACTTTCTCTCTCCCATGGAGCTGCATGAAGCATAACATTTTCCAGCTTTCTGTCAGCTGGTCTTCAGGGAGGAGGTTTTCAGATCAGCTCCAGCAGGATTTTTCAGTGACCTTGCAGCCCAAGCATGTGGAGTCTTCAGCAATAGGGTCTTACCATCTATTCCTCATGGGAAACCAAGAGGCTCAGCAATGATCTGTATTGTTTTGGGGGTGTCAGGGACCTCCCTGGCCAACAACTCACTGGAAGCTATCCCATCCCTGGTGCTGAAATTTTGTAGTAACAATATTTGGCTTCTGGGTGTGCCATTGTCCAATAAATAGGTTTCCATATGACTTGCTCATACCCTCTGAGATTTGTATTAACCCTCCCCAATCCTTTTTTTACTCAATCTCTTCTCCTGTCCTCACTTAGGCCATTGCACCCCCAGTAACCTGTTTCTTCTACTTACATATGTACAATATCACCCCCTTAAGTCCTCCCCTCTCCTGTCTACCTTGTAGCCTCTTTCTAGCTTACTGGCCTCTGCTACTAAGTTTTATTCCAACTCACATACAAGTCCAAACATTTGTGGCCCACATATGAGAGAGAACATGTGGTACTTGGCTTTCTGGACCTGGGTTACCTTACTAAGTATAATTCTTGAGAAAAGATTTTTTGAAATGTTTGGAGGTACCCCAAGTCATCCTTCTCTGGACATTATTCTTCAAACCTTTGTACTTAGTTCATTTGATTAGCAAAACTTTCTTCATGTGTCCCTCATTGGGTTTATTTATGGCATGCATATATATATTCTGTATATATATATATATATATATATATATATATATATATATATATATATATATATATGTTATTCTACTGATTTATGATATACATTAAAATCATAAAAGGCATAGACATTTTACAAAGCATATTCTCCAGTACTCACAAAGTTTAAGGAATGGGACAAGGTGTACTTAGAGGTGGCTCTCAGAAGGCTGTAACTGATAGAGAATGTGACTGTGACATGTGGCAAAGTAGATATAAAATAGGCATGGCCAGGCGTGGTGGTGCACGCCTTTAATCCCAGCACTCAAGAGGCAGAGGTAGGAGGATCACCATGAGTTTGAGGCCACCCTGAGAATGCAGAGTGAATTCCAGGTCAGCCTGAGCTAGAGTGAGACCCTACCTTGAAAAACCAACCAAACAACAACAACAACAAAAGGCATGGATGCATGACTTTAGGTCAAGGTATTTGCTTATATTTACTTATAGCAGGTGCTTTGGGTTAGGAGAAGGAAAGAGTGAATAATTAGATGTCACTTTTACAAAAGCTCTTTTGAATTCTGTTTCTGGGACCATTTGATCTAGAATGGCCTAAAAATACTCAAATAATTTCACAACACACTGACATAAGCAAAACAAGAAAGAAAGGGGGGAAAACCCAATAATATTGCTCAAGGATTTCAGCACCTATTCCAGAAGCACATTTGGCTAATACTGGTAACCATCACCTTGTTGACTATATGTTTGTTCTGTTTGTTTGCAACCTCATGTATCCAATGTGTGGAAGATATCCAGGTTTATTTTTAGATGTCTGAGATGGCAAGGGTCTATGTTGTTGTGGTTTGAACGTGCATCTCAGCTGTTTCGGGGCTGACAGTGGACACTATTGGAGACATCTACCTGCACATCTGGTTTGCAAACACAGTGAATAGCATCTTGCCAATCAGGGCTGCTGTGGAGGCTTCATTCCAGTGTTTATTTCTGGACCTGTGAGTTACCTTAGCACAATAATTGTTAGTAGTTTATAAAGCCATACTCCAACTTGTACACTTGATTGTAAGATAGATTTGAATTGTGCACCATGTTGATTTCTGTATATAAATGTGGAAATTCTGTACATTTGGTCTCATCACTGTATGTATTTGATGTGTAAATGATAACTAATGGATATGAGAAAGCTTACTGTGAATGTTTTATTCCAATTCACTTCTCTTGAAATTTGAATGTTTAAATCTTACACCCATGGGAAAATCTGAAATTTTTGCATCTAATATACTGTTAAGCGGTGGCCTGTTAGATGATTAGAAGATTTTAGTTGTAAGACTCTTGTGTAATTGGAACAAGGTAATGAGTTTTTTAGGCATATAACTTTCTGATAGGAATTGAAAGGAGTTTTCTAAAAGGAGACATAGATCTCTGGATTATGCCATCCTACTCTCTCCTGCTCTCCATTCATGTTTCATGTGCTTGTCAGAATACTGCGAGGGTTGATGTAATGTTGGGAATGCATCTTTGAGGCTTTGCTATGTCTAGATCCTCTAACTGGCCCATTTCTCCTGTATGACCATTGTCTCCATTAGAGTCCACACCTCTTCAGCAAAGTAAATATAATTCCCCTTTTGCAGATGGAGAAAGGCAGACTTGCATAGGCTAGTATGGCTAAGTACAGGTTATGTGTTGGGGTCAGAGATACACAGCAAGCTTTTGGAAATACTAATCTTATTTTTAAAAATAATTACTTATTGGAGAGGAGAGGAGAGGAGAGGAGAGGGAGAGGAGAGGAGAGGAGAGAGAGAGAGAGAGAGAGAGAGAGAGAGAGAGAGAGAGAGAGAGAGAGAGGGTGAGCATGCCAGGATCTCCAGCCACTGCAAACGAATTGCAGACACATGCGCCACCTTGTGCATCTGGCTTACTTGGGTACTGTGTAATTGAACCTGGGTTCTTTGGCTTCACAGGCAAGGGCCTAAACCACTGAGCAATCTCTTTGGCCTCTAATCTTTTTAAGTGTTCCATACGTATGTGTTCAGAATTGAGCCTCTGTAGATAGCTGTACCTATAGGCACGTCAGCGTCTTTGGAGACGTATGATGTTTGAAATGTTACCTTAAAATTTAACCACCTTGAGCTGGAGAGATGGCTCAGTACTTAAAGTGCTTGCTGGTAAAGCCTAGGGACCCAAGTTCAGTTCCCTAGTACCCTAAAGCCAGATGCACAGGCTGGTGCATGTATCTGGAGTTCATTTGTGATGGCTGGAGCCTTGGTGTGTCCATTCTCTCTCTCTCCCTCCACTTCTTTCTCTTTCCCTCTGTCAAATAAATAAGTAAAACACTTAAATTTAACCACCTAACATTCAGACATTAGCTTGTACCATGTAGTGCAAATCACAGCAGGGAATCATCTAAAGCCACATCCCAGTCACGAGATGATTAAGTAGAAAATGAGAGGACCCCAGAACGCCATAGTTTAGAATGTATTGGGGTTCATGCTTTAAGAACTCCTGGGCTGGGGATATAGCTCAGGCCTGTTTAGTATGTACCAAGGGCCCTTGGTTGGATTCCCAGCACCACAAAAATTGTTGAAGAACTTTTTTCTTGGGGCTGGAGAGATGGCTCATTCCTTCTTTGTAAGCATGAGGACCCAAGGGGGCCTGAAACCATCTGAGTTTGATTCGTGAACACCCACATAAACAGCTGGGTGTGGACACACATACCTGTAAATGTCTATAACCCCAGTCCTGTGGGCACCTGAGACTGGAGAATCATTGGTCCTCAAAGAAAACTGCAAGCTTCAGAGTCAGCAAGAGACCTCATCTTGAGGAAACCTGTGGATGAGTGATATGAAGAAGACACCTGAGGTTCTCCTCTGGGCTCTGCTGCATGGGGCATGAGCATCTGCACATACACATGTGTATGCACACACACACACACCCATGCACACACACATGGGGCACAAGCATCTTCACATACACATGTGTATGCACACACACACACACCCATGCACAAACACATGGGGCACAAGCATCTTCACATACATATGTGTATGCACACACATACCCATGCATACACACACACACGGGGCATGAGCATCTGCCCACACATATGCATATGCAACGCACACACACATGCATGCACACACGCACATGGGGCACAAGCATCTGCACATACACATGCATATGCACACACACATGCATGCGCATGGGGCATGAGCATCTACACATAACACATCATATGACACACACCCCTACACACATACACAGCAAATTTCTTTCTTAACCATTCAACCCTGTTAATTAACATAGAACCTAATCAGAAATATTTAAGAATAAGTTTATATCTCCTTCAAATTCAGTTGGTGCCAGCCCCTTCTGGAATATGCGGGGATCTTGGGCTACAGGTGCAGGTTCTGTGTTGTTCAAGGAGGCATTGCTGTCCTTGCCTTTGGAACTCACTGGAGGGAAAAGGTTGTTTGTCCATTCATGCTGCAGTGCTGTCACCGTGGGAGGATGAAGGCTTTATTGGTTTAAAAAAGAAAACTTATTTGAGAGAGACGAGAGATGGGGGGGGGGGGTGGGAGGAGAATGGGCATGCCAGGGCCTCCAGCTGCCTCCAGACACATGTTCCACCTTGTGCATCTGGTTTACTTGAGTGCTGGGGAGTTGAACGTGGGTCCTTAGGCCTCTCAGGAAAGCACCGTAACTGCTAAGCCATCTCTCCAGCCCTGCTGCCATTTTTTTCTTTTCTCAATTTTTATTAACATTTTCCATGATTATAAAAAATATCCCATGGAAATACTCTCCCTCCCCCCACTTTCCCCTTTGAAATTCCATTCTCCATCATATCCCCTCCCCATCTCAATCAGTCTCTCTTTTATTTTGATGTCATGATCTTTTCCTCCTCTTATGATGGTCTTGTGTAGGTAGTGTCAGGCACTATGAGGTCATGGATATCCAGGCCATTTTATGTCTGGAGGGAGGACGTTGTATGGAGTCCTACCCTTCCTTTGGCTCTTACATTCTTTCCCCTGCTGCCATTTTTTAAAAACATATTTTTATTTATTTGATAGAAGAAGGGAGAGAGAGAGAAAGAAAGAGAGAGAGAGAAAATGAATGCCAGGGCTTCCTGCCACTGCAAATGAACTCCAGACACATGTGCCACTTTTGCATCTGGCTTTATGGAAGTACTGGGGATTCAAACCAAAGCCATCAGGCATTGTAAGCAAGCACCTTTAATAGCTGAGCCATCTCTCCATTTTCTGCCAGTTTTACTGGACTTGCCTTGATTCAACTTGTGTATTCTTGTCCTTTTTTCCTCTAAGAGGAGAGACGGAAGAGGAGGTGGATGAGTCTCCTTGCAGTCTCAGGAGCTGCATGTTTTGTTTGTAGATGATGACACTGTCATCCCCCATTAAACACTTCCCAACTGGGCTAGTTCCTCTTAGCAACAGACTTTTCTTTTAAAAATTGCCAAGGTTAAAATAGCTTATCTTTTGGATGAAAGGTAACTTCGGAAAACAAAGAGGAAAGAGAGCAAGTTTCTTCCTCAGGGGGCTTCTGTGAGGCTGCTCGGTGAACAGGAGCAGTGCCTGATGTACTGTACCTGCATTCTCAACATGGAGACTCAGGGGCTCTCCACTGGAGGCATGCTTAGGGTGACAGGTTGTGGCTTGCCTGCTAGGGGTGGGTTTAGCCTGGGCAAGTGTGGTGGCTAACTCATACTCAGCAGAGTGCCCTGGTAAATCCTGATCAAAACAGATCTCTTCCAAGAAGGACTGTGGAGCAGCAGACCCAGGCCCCTCCCCCTCCCTGACCTCATGGGCTGCTTGATTGCTGTGGCTTCCTTCTCTGCTCTCAGAGGCATCCCTCCAGTCAGTGAGATGCACTAGTCAGTGATTCAAATGGTCCAGGTTTGCTGGTGACACTAGAACAGGTAAGGGGTATGTGAGGAGGGGCGCTGGGACCACCATGGAAGCCATCTCCATGGCTGGGAGGAGGGCTTTTGAGTAAGGGACTACCATGAGTACTGTACTGCAGTAAGATTTACTGGAGGGCAGCCTGGATAGTTAGAGAAGGGGATGCTACACACAAGAGCTGGACCTGATTTCCATGGTGCAGAGTGAGCTAGAGGCATGAAATGGGGCAAGGGTAGTGGGAATGGGGGAGAGGAGGGAGACATGGGCATTTTAGATTTAGACATGGGTGGTGAAGGTGATGGTGAGGTTTCTGCCCTGGGGATACTGCTCTCATATGTGGGAAACATGGAGGAGGAGGATGGGCTCAAGAAGGGGAAAGAGAGTTTAGTGTTAGAGCACTGAATTTGAGGATCCTATTAGAGGTCGAGGACGGGAACATATGAAGGTGGAGAAATGAAACCACAGCCCTGGAGGGTTAGTTGAAGCTTTTTCTGCCTCTCTACTTGAGTTGTGATCTGGAGTGTCATCTTCTCCTGTCAGACTGGGGTTTACATATTAGCTCCCATTGTTGTCAAGCTTCCAGACTCATACGGGATCCATCCATCACTGGTCCTCTTGGGTCTCCAGCTTGCAGATAACAGATCATGGGGCTTCTCATCTCTATCTTCCTTTTTGGCTAAGCTTCTCTAGAGAACTTGAATCCAGTGGTGAATATGCAGATAAGCACTGACCCAACTCTCAGGGGAAGGTAAGGCATGAACACACACAATACTGATTAAATACAGATACGGGTAATATATGATGCTCAGGGCGCCACAGTGGATAGAGTCCTTCCAGCACAGAAACACAGAAACTCTTACAGGTGTTTTTCCAGGCTCTGTAGCTTTCTCCATTGTTCTCTTGCCCTCAGAGTAATACCAGTTAACTGTTTTTTCCAAGTTAGAATACCTCCAGTTGTGCCCTGGATCTATTAGAAGATAGAATGGAGAAAATCTCTCTCTCTGGTTAAAAAAAAAAAGACATTCAGAAGCCAGGATGTCTAACAAAACTGGTGGTCCATATGCCACATGACATGAAATCTAATTAATAGTCATGAGGTTCTGCTGTATAATTGTCCTGAGATGACAACTATTAAGGACTCTCCACCATCTGCATCTTACGCAGGAAAATAGTGTTAGCACCGAAGAGGTAAGGAATGTATTGAGACATCTTTGAATGGATGTGGAAGGTGTCTGATACAGAAGGACCTGGTTTTGCTCAGTGACATTCTGCTACCTGCTTGGAGGCAAAGAGGGTTGATGTACGTAACTTATGTTTCAGCACTAATACAGGGATTCCCTTTCTCCTTAACAGGAGCTTCTCCAAGTCACTGTGCAACAGCTTCCCTCTGAATGGAGTCCTGGGCACCTACTTAGACAGAGCCCTAAGGGTGAAATGTTCTGAAACCCAATCCTGAAGCACTTGTAGTTGTGTCCTGAATAAATGTCCCCCCCCCCCCTTTCTTTCTGTGCTCTTGTTGGTCAGGTACTTAGTCTCTAGGCAGGGCCACCTTCCTAGCTCTAGGATATCTGATGTCTGGTATTGGATATTATTAAGGATTTAAAGCCTGTAGCAGCTGGAAGTCTAAAGGGGACTGTACAATTCTTTTTCCTTGCAGCATGACACATGGAGTGAGTGCTCAGTAAAGATTTGTTACAGGAATGGACAGATTCCCAAGTAAAAACAAATCAAATTGCAAAGGAATATCCCAAGTTTGAAGTTTGACACAACATACTGTGCACAGATAGTTGGTAAATTACTCAGAACAAACCACAGGTGACTGAAATATAGGACAGGAATTTTCGTAGGCTCAGTGGTTTATGCAGCCTTCAGCATCCCTCGATGAAATTCCTGCCCCATAATTCAAGCGGCTCGTGCTTCTTGACACACATATTCCATGGGTATGATTTCCAAATCCTGCTCGGTTGGCACTGTATTTCTCTCCACCGCTTAACTCTTCTGATGCCCAGTAAAATCTGTTATTGGGACCTTCAGCATTAGGTGTCTTAATCTCCAATGACAGAGGCACAGGGACATCCCACTATTTCTTTGTGTTCTATTGTTTATATTTAACTTAAGAGTACATTAATTAAAATTTAATACATTTCTTTTGAGCTCTCAGGAGTTCATTCCTCTTAGCTTTCCATTTTTGCATCCTATAGGAAGCAGAGTGAGAGACAGCTTTTGCTGAGGTACGAACATGTGTGGGTTTAGTCAGATCTCTCCACAAGGGAAGGAAGAAATTCCTGGGCAGTGGGAGATAACACTCTTCCTATTACTTTTTCCTGTCCCTGCTACCACTCTTTCCTGAAAATAGAAATTCTAATCCACAGTAGTAGTCATTTTTTCATTCTCTTTCCTGTGCTATTTTACTATGTAACTTTTAGCTCAGAAATAGAAGCAGGGGGCTGGAGAGATGGCTTAGTGGTTAAGGCACTTGCCTGTAAAGCCAAAGGACCTAGGTTCCATTCCCCAGGACCCACATAAGCCAGATGCACAAGGTGGTGCATGCATCTGGAATTCGTTTGCAGTGGCTGGAGGCCCTGGTGCACCCATTCTTTCTCTCTCTACTTCTCTCTCTCAAATAAATAAATAAAAATAAAAATGTTAAAAAAAACTAAAAACATAGCAGTAGGGACTAGGGCTCATTTGGTAAAGTCCTTGCTTGCCACACAAGCCTGACAACCTCAGTTCAGAGCCCCAGCACCCATGTGAGTGCTGGGTGGGTGTGGTGGCCCACCTGTGACCCCAGGGCTCATGAGGAGGCAGAGACCTGATCCTCAGGGCAAGCTGGCCAGCTAAACTAGTTGAATCAGAAAGCTCTGCATTCAAGTGAGAGGCCCAGTCTTAGTAAATAAGGTGGGGGGGGGGGAGGGAGAGAGGGAGTAGAGAGAGAGAGAGAGATGGCAGGTGCACTTGTAAGGGAGCACTATGAGGCTCATTTTTCCTGAAGTCAGATAACAGTTCAGGTGAGCCCCATAGTGTATGTTTGTTTGCTCTTAGACAATGAAGATCTGGGAATCAGATGACTAGTTCCTCAGAGTAATTGCTTTTCTGTTATTAATATGTCCAACCAAAGGATCAATCTGACTGTCCCTTAATTTGCATGGTACTTTTTAAAAAATTTATTTATTTATTTATTTATGAGAGAGAGAGAGAGAGAGAGAGAGAGAGAGAGAATGAGCATGCCAGGGCCTCCAGCCACTGCAAACGAACTCCAGACGCATGTGCCCCTTGTGCATATGGCTTACGTGGGTCCTGGGGGATTGAACTGAGGGCCTTTGGCTTTGCAGGCAAATGCCTTAACTGCTAAGCCATCTCTCCAGCCTGAGCATGGTACTTTTACTTTCTTCTGTCAACTTTACTATCTCCTGCCCCATCCTACCCAGTGCATGCATTGACTGGCCACATCTCTCAACTGTTCTCAAGATAAAACAGAGGAAGAGAAGCATTTTGAAGGGTGTCTCACTGGCCTATCCCCAAAATGGCTGTAGATATTTACAGGTATATTCTGATGACTTTCTTGTGGGCACATGCACTGTCTCTTTGGAGACTCCCCAGTATATTGACCACCTGGTAGCATCCATAATGTGGACTGATGCATCTCCTCTGGTGTTCAGTCACTCTGCCATTGCTTCTTCACTGGAATCCTATCACTTTTCCAAAGTCCTTTCTGGGAAAGTCTCTTCAAGATAGTACCACTGACAGGACAATGGCGGCCGGCCGGCGTGGCAGACAGCTCCATTCTGATTTGGACAAGGGAGAGGGGACTGTTAAGTACACTCTCTCAGGAGATGGTGCTGGCACCGTTTTTACCACTGATGAAACCACAGGAGATATCCATGCCATCAGGAGCCTGGACAGAGAAGAAAAACCTTTCTCCACACTTTGTGCTCAAGCAGTGGCCATAGAAACCCGGAAGCCCTTGGAACCAGAGTCTGAATTCATCATCAAAGTGCAGGATATTAATGATAATGAGCCGAGGTTTTTGGTTGGACCTTATGTGGCCAGTGTTCCTAGATGTCCCCTGTGGTTAAACACAGTGGCAATAATTCTTTCGATGAGATTGTCAACATTGCCCAACAGATGTGCCACCGGTCTTTGGCCAGAGAACTTTCTGGAACCATCAAAGAGATCCTGGGCACTGCACAGTCTGTGGGATGCAATGTGGATGGCTGCCACCCGCATGATATCATAGACAACATAAACAGTGGTGCAGTGGAATGCCCAGCTAGCTAGAAGCTTAAGAAAGAATATATTTCAATAAAAGATCAAGAGAAAAAAAAAAGATAGTACCACTGTGTTTCTCTTTATGTTAAAATGCAGCACAAGGATACATCAATACATCAAGAAGAGAGAGACAACTGTCTACCAGAAGCTGGCTCACCTCCACCTCATCTGCCTGAGCACAGAAGTCATTACAGGGGAAGCAGTGACATGAATACTGCTCTCACCGCTAGCCTGAAAACCAGTTGCAGGGAAATGGTGACAGACACTGTGGTCACTCAAACCTCATAAAAACAGAGATCCAGAGTCGACAGAGAAAGCAATACTAAATCCAATCTCTGTCTTGCCCACCAAGGCTCAGGGGGCATCACAGAAGGGAGGATAGAAAGACCATAAGTTCCTCAGGGTGGTTGGGAATAGCCTGAGATACCATGTTTACCTCATTTCTGCAGAGGCTGACTGGGGCCACTTGGACCCCACAATGAGTACAAATAACCCCACCAAAGACCCTCAGCAGAATTGGGACAGAGTACAGGGCGTCTGTGTGTGCAACTTTTTAATGAAAAAAATTAATAAATAAAAAAAATAAATACAGACTTCTCTAAGCCTCTGTCAATAAGCTGGAGGTGACTGGACCTCCTGACTCCAGCTCCAGCTTTCATCCAGCTCTAGACATGATTGAGTGGTTTAAGACCTCACTAACATGAGTGGGATTAGTTGGTGCCCATTGACTTGGAGTCCCATTTAAAGGTGAGGTCATAGGCAATATAATGAAATCTTTCCCAGTAGTCTTACTGGTTAAGGTGGCCATACATTTTGTCTCTGATGTGAGATTCTGAGCATTCTAAGGATATTCCTTTCATAGATAGGGGTATTTCCAAATGTCCTTTGGGAGGGGATATGATGGAGAGTGGAGTTTCAAAGAGGAAAGTGGGAGGAGGGAGGGAATTACCATGTGATATTGTTTATAATTATGGAAGTTGTCAACAATAAAAAATTTATTGACAGCTTCTATAAATATAGACAATAAACCATGAAAATTCCTAGCCCCCATCCCCATTATCCCCTGCCAAATACACCCTGCATTGAATCTTTTCTTTTTCCAATTAGCCTCTCTTATATATTTTTTAGAATCATCTGTTTATTTTGCAAAAACCTTGCTTGTTAATGCCCATATTATTTCTATTTTTTAAATTAATTTCTTATTAACAACTTCCATGATTATAAACAATATTCCATGGTAATGCCGTCCCTCCCCCCACTTTCCCCTTTGAAACTCCATTCTCCATCATATCCCCTCCCCATCTCAATCAGTCTCTCTTTTATTTTGATGTCATGTTCTTTTACCTCCTATTATGATGGCCATGTGTATGTAGTGTCAGGCACTGTGAGGTCATGGATATCCAGGCTATTTTGTGTCTGGAGGAGCACAGTGTAAGGAGTCCTATCCTTCCTTTGGCTCTTATATTCTTTCCGCCACCTCTCCTGCAATGGACCCTGAGCCTTGGAAGGTGTGTTAGAGATATTGCAGTGCTGAGCACTCCTCCATCACTTCTTCCTAGCACCATGATGCCTTCTGAGTCATCCCAAGGTCACTACCATCTGAAAAGAGAAGGTTCTCTACGACAAGTGAGAGTAGCATTAATATATGGGTATGCACATTAAGAGAAGTGCTTATTGGGCAGTTTGATGAACATAGTATATACATTTAGCCAGATAGCAGCAGACATTACACCCTTAGGGCTCATGAATACCCCTGTTTTAAATTTTCAGTATCAGCGATGTGTTCCCTCCCATGGATCAGGCCTCCAGTCCAACTAGATGGCAGTTGTTTCTCCTATAACAGACATGCCACTATTGCACCTGTTGGCTCATTTGGCCTAGCTGGCAAATTATAAGACTTGCAGTATCAACTGTTGAGTATCTTCACTGGTGATTTCTCTCTCTCCCATTGAACTGCATGGAGAATGGCTTCTTCCAGCGTTCTGTCAGCTGGTCTACATGGAGGAGGTTATCAATTCAGTTCCAGCAGGAGTTATCAGTGGCCTTGCAGCACAAGTCTGTGGAGTCTTCAGCAAGAGGGTCTTACCATCTATTCCTGGTGGGAAACTGAGGGCCTCGTCAATGGCCTGTAATGTCTTGGGGGCATCAGGTACCTCCCTGGCCAACAACTCACTGGAAGGTATCCCATCCCTGGAACTGAAAATTTTCTAGCAACAATCTATGGCTCCTGAGTGTTCCATTGTCCAAAAAAGTAGGTTTCCATATGATTTATTTATATCCTCTTAGATTTTGATTAGCCCTCCCTCCACCTTTCCATTACTCAATCTCTTCCTCTGACCTCACTTGGGCCTTTTCACCCCCATTAATCTATTCTATTTACATATATACAATACCATCCTATGAAGTACCCCCTCCCTTCCTTTCTCTTCCCTTTATATCTCTTTTCTAGCTTATTGGCCTTTGCTACTGAGTTATCTTCCTACTCACACAGAAGTCCAGTCATTTGTAGCTAGGATCCACATATGAGAGAGAACATGTGATGTCTGGCTTTCTGGGCCTGGGTTACCTCACTTAGTATAATCCTTTCCAGATCCATCCATTTTCCTACAACTTTCATAACTTCATTTTTCTTTACCACTGAGTAGAATTCCATTATATAAATGTGCCATATCTTCATTATCCACTCATCAGTTGAGGGACATCTAGGCTGGTTCCATTTCCTAGCTATTGTGAATTGAACAGCAATAAACACGGTTGAGCAAGTATCTCTAAGGTAATGAGATGAGTTCTTAGGATATATGCCTAGGAGTGCTTTAGCTGGGTCATATGTTAGATCTATTTTTAACTGTCTTAGAAACATCCACACTGATTTCCACAATGGCTGGACCAGATTGCATTCCCACCAATAGTGTAGAAGGGTTCCTCTTTTTCCACATCCTTGTCAGCATTTATGATCATTTGTTTTCATGATGGTAGCCAATCTGATAGGTGTGAGATGGAATCTCAATGTAGTTTCAATCTGCATTTCCCTGATGATTAGGGATGTAGAACTTTTTTTTAGATGCTTATATGCCATCTGAGTTTCTTCTTTTGAGAACACTCTATTTAGTCCACAGCCCATTTTTTAATTGGGTTGTTTGATTTCTTATTATTTAATTTTTTGTGTTCTTTGTATATCCTAGATAGTAATCCTCTATCAGATGTATAGCTGGCAAAGGTTTTTTCCCATTTTGTACGTTGCCTCTTTGCTTTATTCACAATGTTCTTTGCCATGCAAAAATCTTCGTAATTTCATGAGGTCCCAGTGGTTAATCTGGGGTTTTATTGCCTGAGCAATTGGGGTTATATTCAGAAAGTCTTTACCAAGACCAATATCTTGAAGGGGTTCCCCTACTTTTTCCTCTAGCAGTTTCAGGTCTTATGTTAAGGGCTTTAATATATTTGGACTTAATTCTTGTGCATGGAGAGAGAGATGAATCTATTTTCATCCTTCCACAGATACATATCCAATTTTATAAGCACCATTTGCTGAAGAGGCTGTCTTTTCTCCAGTGAGTAATTTTGGCATTTTTTAAAAATTGAGTATCAGGTGGCTATAGCTACCTGGACTCACATCTGGGTCCTCTATTCTGTTCCATTGATCTACATGTCTGCTTTTGTGCCAGTACCATGCTGTTTTGTTACTATGGCTCTGTGATGTAGGTTAAAATCAGATATGGTGATACCACCAGCCTTATTTTTGTTGCTCAGCATTGTTTTAGATATTAGAGATTTTTTGTGATTCCAAATAAAGTTTTGGATTGTTTTTTCTATTTCTGTGAAGAATTCCATTTGAATTTTGATGGGGATTGCCTTAAATGTGTAGATTGTCTTTGGTAAGATTGCCATTTTCACAATATTGATTCTTCCAATCCAAGAACAAGGGATGTCCTTCAGCCCATTTATATAATGTATTACATTTATTGATTTGTGTATGGTGAACCATCCCTGCATCTGTGGGATAAAGCCTGCTTGGTAAGAGTGAATGATCTTTCTGATATATTTTTGTATTCTGTTTGCCAATATTTTGTTGAGAATTTTACATCTATGTTCATGAGGGAGAATGGTCTGTAATTTTCTTTTTTTGTTCTATCTTTATCTGGTTTGGGTATGAGGGTGATGCTGGCTTCATAGAAGGAGTTTGGTAGGATTCCTTCTTGTTCTATTTTATGGAAAAGTTTAAGAAGCACTGGTGTTAGTTCTTCCATGAAGGTTTGGTAAAATTCACCAGTGAATCCATCTGGGCCTGGACATTTTTAGTTGGGAGATTTTTGATAACTGCTTGGTTCTCCATACTTAAGTCTATTTAAGTGATTAATCTCATTTTGATTTAATTTAGGTAGGTCATATAAATCAAGGAAATCACCCATTGCTTTCATATTTTCATACCTCATGGAGTATATGCTTTTATAGTATGTCCCTATGATTTTTTGAATTTCCCTGGTATCTGTTGTGATGCTGTCTTTTTCACCTCTAATTTTGTTAATTTGTGTCTCTTCTCTCTTTCTTTTGGTCAGATTTGCTAAGTGCTTATCAATCTTGTTTATCCTTTCAAAGAACCAGCTCTGTGTTTCATTGATTCTTTGGATTGTTTTTTGGTTTCTATTTCATTAATTTCTGCCCTAATCTTTACTACTTCTTCCCATATACTGATTTTTGCATTGCCTTGTTCTTCTTTTTCCAAGGCTTTAAGGTGAAGCATTAGGTCGTTTACTTGAGACCTTTCTATTTTCTTAATATAGGCACTTAAAGCTATAAATTTACCTCTTAGGACTGCCTTCATTGTGTCCCAGAGATTTTGTTATGTTGTGTTCTCATTATCGTTGGACTCTATAAATTTTTTGATTTCCTTCTTGATTTCTTCATTGACCCATTCATCATTTAGTAGTGTGTTGTTTAATTTCCATGATTTTGTGTATGCTCTATAGCCTTTCTTGCTATTGATTTGTAGTTTGATTCCATTGTGGTCAGATAGAATGCAAGGAATGATTTCCATTTTCCTGTATTTGTTAAGATTTGCTTTGTGTCCTAATACATGGTCTATTTTAGAGAATGTTCCATGTGCTGCTGAAAAGAATGTATATTCTGCAGCATTTGGATGAAATGTCCTGTATATATCTGTTAGGTCCATTTCTTCTATGATCTCATTTAATCCAGATGCCTCTCTGTTCATTTTTTGCCATGATGTCCTATCAATTGATGAGAGTGGGGTGTTGAAGTCACCCACTACCACTGTGTTTGGTGTTATCTGTGACCTTAGTTCTAATAGCATTTGTTTGATGAAGTTGGGAGCTCCCATGTTAGTGCATATATGTTGAGGATTGTAATGTCCTCCTGTTGGAGGGTGCCTTTAGTCAATATAAAGTGAGGTTCCTTATCTTTCATAACTAATGTTTGACTGAAGTCTACCTTGTCAGATATTAGTATAGCAACCCCTGCTTCTAGGCCCATTTGCTTAAAACACTGTTTTCCAACCTTTCACCCTAAGACAGTGTCCATCCTTTGTAGAAAGGTGGGTTTCTTGGAGGCAACAAATTGAAGGATCCTGCTGTTTAACCCAGTCTAGAAACCTGTGTCTTTTGGTTGGGGCATTGAGGCCATTGATATTAAGAGATATTATTGAAAGGTGTATATTTATTTTTGCTATTATTTATAGTTCTTCTGGTTTTACCTTTTCTCTCTTGTATTAACTAGTATTTGAGTATGCTTCTTTTTTCCCCCCAGGTTCCTTATGTGTATGCTTTTCTTTCTCTTCAGCATGGAGGATTCTTTCAAGTATTTTCTGTAGAGCTGGTTTTTCTTCAAATACTCCTTTAGACTGCTTTTGTTATGGAATGTCCTTATTTTCTCCATCTATTTAAATGGATAGCATTGCAGGATAAAGTAACCTTGGTTGACAGTTGTTATCTTTCAGAACTTGGAATACATCATACCTTCTGGCTTTTAAAGTTTGTGTTGAGTAATCTGCTGTGATCCTGATGGGCTTGCCTTTGTAGTTAACTTGATTTTTTCTCTAACTGCTTTCGATATATTTTCTTTGGTTTGTATGTTTGGTAGTTTAAATATAATATGGCAATGAGAGGTTCTTTCCAGGTTTTGTCTGGTTGGTGATCTAAAGGATTTTTGTATCTGCATTAGCACCTCTTTTCCAGTTTGGGGGAAGTTTTCTTCTGTGATTTTGTTGAAAATGTCTACTATGCCTTTGGAGTGAAATTCTTCTCCTTCTACTATACCCCTAATTCTTATGTTTGATCTTTTCATACTGTCCCAAATATCTTGAAATTCCCATTCATACTTTCCTTTTAATTTGTCTTTCTCTTTGTTGGACTGTATTAGATCTGCCACCTGGTCTTCTAATTCAGATATTCTGTCCTCTCCTTCATCCATTCTACTGGTGAGATTTTCTACATAGTTTTTTATTTCATTGACTGTGTTCTTCGTTGCTAGTAATTCTGACTGGTTTTCCTTTATTATTTCTATTTCCTTATTTATGTCTAGTATTGACCTCTTTACTTCATTAAATTGGTTTCCTGTGTCTTCTTTGATTCCTTTGATTTACTCTTTCATCCCTTTGATTTTCTCTTGGATTTCTTTGAGAATATTGATAAACATTCATTTGAAATCTTTCTCAGGCATTTCCTCTAAATCATTCTCACTGAAGGTCATTTCTGATGCATTAATACTTTTTGGTGGGTTTATATTGTCTTGATTTTTGGTGTTTCTTGTACTATAATGTACATATTTTTCATTTTGGATTAATGTAATAGTTGGATTTTCTAATTAGATGCAGTATTATTAGATGTATCAATCAATCTGATGTTATATTTCTTCAGGGTAGGAGCTTAAGGTGCTAGGTGTGGCTCTAAAGACTCTCAGAATATCTACAAAAATGACCCTAGATGTTGGGTTTGCCTGGTATGAGTGTATTCAAGTAGGCTGAGTGGAACAAAATACAGACAGATTCTAAAATTTAGCTAAACAATGTACACAATCAATGAAAAACAGCACAGAGTACTTATGCAAGAGTAGGTATTATGACAAACAGTTCTTCTAACAAAATCCCATAGGATGTGTGTTGCCCCACACCCTTGATCCTGTCTACTAGGAGGCTAAAATTTCTGGTCTGTTGAGGGTTCAAGTCAGTTTGTGACCAAGTGAGACCCTTCCCTAATGAACAACAGAAGAGGAAAAAATGCCACTATAAATCAGGAAGCAACAAATGAGAAGCCCAAAGTATAGCTTATTTAAGAATAGAAAATCCAACCATCCATCAGATTTAACATATAATTTCTCCTGACATGGAAGGTGCAGTTAACACCTCTGATTCAAGCCTATATACTAGGTTTAAAGGTGGTACTGACCTGGCATAATCCCAGTTACCTTTTGGGATGATTTTGATCTCAGTTATGCTGTGCTCCTGCTTGGGTCTCTCTTTGCTGTGCTGTGGGTTCAGGTAGGCTAGCTGGGTTGTTGGATTGTTGCTCTGGTCACCAGTGCTGGGTGTTGTGAGCTCCCTTTCCCAGGTCTCTGGTGCTTGAGCTGGCAGTAGGGGAGGGGAGGCTGTGGATGGTAGCTCTAGTTCTGCTGGTCTGTGGGGAGCCCCCGGAGGGTCCCCAAGCGGGATTGTCTACCAGACCCAAAGACACTCACACGGAGAGCTCTCAATGCAAGCCGCAAGAGGTTTATTGTGAAGCCGGTGCACCGGGGCTCGACACGAAGTCCTCACGCAGGAGGGGTGAAGAGCCTCGAGCAGCCGGGAGGTAGGGGTTTTAAAGGAAAAGATCGTAAAACATGCGGAAATATCTCAAACACGTTTCAGCTCAGGGATTCTTCAGATGTCGTCAGGGTGTCGCCTCGGCTCAGGGATCGTGACCTCAGGCAGGGAGCTAGGGCCCCTGCGGTTAGGCATTGTTCAATTGTCTCTGAGCGGAGGTTTTCCAGAAATTGGGTAAGGGGGTTACGGTTGAACAAACAGGGGTTGGGCAAACAAGCACAGGTGGGCAAACGAGCACAGATCTCTAGGGCAAAGGTCAGCATTTCAGTTAACTAGTTCCTTATCTGGGCCCAGGCGGCTAGTTGCAGAAAGTCACGTACTGCAGAAAGTCACGTACTGCAGAAAGTCACGTATAACATGCTTTTCCTTCATAAAATGGTTGTCCTTATGTCTAGGTAAAGCAAGCAATTGTACAGAAGCCAAAGAAGCAGGTTAGTTGTATTTATTGGTAATCTTTCATTTCCCCCTTTTCTTTGTCATAATTCCAATCATGGAATTGTGGATTCATTATCTGCCTGGGCCAACTGCTGGTATTGTTGTCTAAGCACCATTATCTGCACAGCACTAATTCTTTCTCTAATAAAAGTGAGTAGTCTGTTTAAAATACAAGGGCCGAAAGTGAGAAGCAAAAGTAATATTAAGAGAGGTCCGAGTAGGGTAGAGATCAGGGTGGTCACCCAAGGAGAACTGGAAAACCAAGACTCATACCATGACTGTTGTTGCTGTCTCTCTCTCTTACGTTGTTCTAAGCTTTCTCGCACCCGCTTCAGGCTATCCTCAACTAAGCCCGTCTTATCTGCATAAAAGCAGCATTTTTCCTTTAAGGCTGCACATAATTCCCCTTGCTGTAGAAACAGTAAATCTAGTCCCCTTCTATTTTGTAAAACAACCTCTGATAAAGAGGAGACTGAGTCTTTTAAATTCTGCATGCCTGATTGTAATTTTTGTAAATCTTTGTCTATTGCTGCACTGAGGGTAGCATAATGCTGGTTAGAGGTGACTAAGGAAGCTATTCCTGTTCCTGCCCCCGCTGTCCCTAGTCCTACTACTAATGCCAAAGTTAAAGTAGTGATGGGCTCTCTCTTAAATCGGGGGGAGGTTGAATCAGTATTTCATATCTTCTGGAAATCATCTGAGTCTCTAACAGTAAGTCTGGGCAGCAAGCTTATTAGTATACAATAGTCTTTTTTGCTAGGAAAGTCTCTTTTTTTACATAAGTAGTGAGTCCTATAGAGCAAGCAAGATAGGTATCTAGTGGTGCAGAGATATATTTGAATGAGAGACTGGAGTTAACAGTGACAGTTTGGTTACAGATTTTAGAGAGGGAGCGGCTGCTAGTGGGAAAGGTAGCAATAAGAACATTAGTAGTAACTGTAACCAAACCTTAAGATGAGCCATTATGATTCAAGACAGTAACAGGAATACGGCGGAGACGCAACTTGAGGGGGTTGTCAGTCTTTGTCAGCTGCCAGTGAGAGTCAGGTGAGGGAGCCGGTTTAACGTGAGAGGCGTGGATCCAGGCGGCGATTCCGTCCACCTTCACGGCCGTTGGTGTTGTCAGGAGTACAGTGAAGGGTCCCTTCCAGCGAGGTTCGAGGTTTGTGGGTCGATGCCGTCTCACGTAGACCGAGTCTCCAGGCTGATACGGGTGTGGAACTGGGTCCTTAGCAGGCAAATAGGCTTCCTTCAATTTAGGCCACAAGTCACTCTGAAGGAGGTGTAGCGCTTGCAGCCTGCAGTTCAAATCAGAGTTAGAGATTGTATCTGGCCCTCTCTGGGTCAGCAATGTGCTGAGTGGAGTTGGGACTCCGAAAAGTATCTCAAAGGGGGTGAGGTTAAATCTATAGGGGGTATTGCGGACCCTGAAAAGGGCCCAGGGAAGGAGCATCGTCCAGTCTGTACAGCCAGTCTCCATGGACAATTTAGTAATGGTCTCTTTTAATGTTCTATTCATTCTTTCTACCTGTCCTGAGCTTTGGGGTCTGTATGCACAATGTAATTTCCAATTAATCCCCAGTATTCTGGCCACCTCCTGACTTACCTGGGCAACAAAGGCTGGACCGTTGTCAGAGCCTATTACCTGTGGCATTCCATACCTGGGAACAATTTCTTCTAGGAGTTTCTTGGTCACCATAGCCGCAGTCTCTCTCTTAGTGGGATAGGCCTCTACCCATCCTTCAAGGAGGTAGCTGCTGCCGTCCGTAAACCAGGTCACCTGAGCATCTGGTAGGGGCTGGTCCATGAGGTCGGGTCTGACTCCGGTGGCCTCGGCCAGGACTTCCCCACAGTTATGTAGTACGGTGGGATCCGTGTCCGGCCAGAGGGTAGCGGGGTTCAACTGGGTGGGGGGAGCAAATCTGACCCGGTCTGAATTAAGGAGGAGACTCTGGTAGTGAGTGACCCTGGCATTGGAGAGCCAGCGGTCTGGAGGTTGGCGGATAACGCTCTCCAGAGCATGTGAAGCAATGATAGTAACAGTCTGTCCCAAAGTCAATTTGTCTGCATCCTTTAGAAGTAGCGCTACAGCTGCAATGATCTTTAGGCAAGGGGGCCATCCCGCGGCTACAGGGTCTAATTTCTTAGACAAGTAGGCTACTGGTTTCCTCCAAGGTCCCGTTCTTTGGGTAAGCACTCCCTTAGCAATGCCCTTCTGTTCATGCACGTACAGGTAAAAGGGCTTGGTGATATCCGGGAGTGAGAGCGCAGGTGCTGTTAGCAGGGCAAGCTTAATGCTGTCAAAAGCCTGCTGGTGTTCTTTTTCCCATTTAAAAGCTGTATTTGTCTTAGTCAGAGGATAAAGCGGAGCAGCCAGGGAGGCAAATCCGGGTATCCAAAGTCTGCAAAACCCAGCGGACCCTAGAAATTCCCGTACTTGTCTGGCATTTGTTGGGACTGGAATCTGCTCCACGGCCTGTTTACGGGCCTCCGTCAGCCACCTCCGTCCTCCTTTAATTATGGGTGGTTGGTGGGAGGCCAGCCCCATGCCAGCCGTTTCAGCCCAGGCTCCAGGGATCTCAGTGAGCCATTTATCAACTTCTAAGTTAGTCTGAGGTGCCTCAAATAGCCTGTGTTCATCCTCCAACTTCATAGTTAAGACTCGAATAAGTTTTCCTGTCTTATCAGTTACATGGGGGCCTTCTTTAGTAAAAGTGATTTGGGCCCCTATTTTTGTCAATAAGTCCCGTCCTAGTAAGGGGGCTGGGCAACCAGGAATCACAAGGAACGAGTGGGATACCCGGCCCACGCCTAGGTCCACCGTTCTTCGGGTAGTCCATGAAAATTGTTGGTTCCCGGTGGCTCCGAGAACCCACGATTTTTTGCCTGATAATGGTCCTCCTGGTTTTAACAGAACAGAATGTTGAGCGCCCGTATCCACGAGGAATCTAATGGGTTCCCCCTCCACTTTAAGGGTTACCCTGGGCTCGGGGAGGGGTTCCGAGCCCCGTCCCCCCTATTCATCGTCTTCCTCCAATGTCAAGATTTCTCTTGGTTTCTTTTTGGGGCAGTCTTTTATCCAATGTCCTTTTTCTTTGCAATAGGCACATTGGTCCTTTTCCAACTGCCGTCTGTTGCCCTGGTTTTGTCTCTGTCTAGGATTTCTATGCTTTTCTCTGTCTAGGTTCTTTCTATCCTGAATTACGGCGGCCAGAATTTTAGTCATATTTCTCTCATGTCTCTTATCTCGTCTATTGTCCCTTTCCTCCTGCTCTTTTACTCTTCTCTGTTCCCTTTCTTCCTCAGTTTCTCTCTTATTGTAAACTTTCTCAGCTTCCTTAACTAAGTCCGACAGCGTATACCTACTTAAGCCATCTAATCTCTGTAACTTCTTCCTGATATCTGGTGCTGACTGGTCAACAAAACTCATCAGAACTGATACCCTTTGTTCCTCTGCAGTTGGATCAAATGGTGTATATCTACGGTAGGCCTCCATGAGGCGCTCCAGGAAAACAGAGGGTAGTTCATCAGGTCCCTGAATAATCTCTCTTACCTTGGCCAAATTCGTGGGACGCCTCGCGGCTCCCCGGAGACCAGCCACTAGAGCCTGGCGGTAGACGCGGAGATGCTCCCTACCTTCAGGGTTGTTGAAGTCCCAGTTGGGGCGGGTTAAGGGAAAACCGTCGTCTATCACGTTCTGGAGCTGTGTGGGACGTCCATCATCCCCAGGAACGTTTTTCCTGGCTTCCAACAGGATGCGTTCCCTCTCCTCTGTTGTGAAGAGGGTTTGGAGTAACTGCTGACAATCATCCCAAGTGGGCTGGTGAGAGAAAACTAGAGATTCCATGAGAGCAGTTAGTTTAGAGGGATCCTCTGAGAAAGGGGGGTGATTAGCCTTCCAATTATATAAGTCCGCAGAAGAGAAAGGCCAGTATTGAAGTGGTGGCAGGGGTCTTTGATCTGGGTCATCTCCTGGTCCTAGGGGAGGAGGAGGACCTATAGCCCTAAGGGGCAGGGTGATAGCGGCATCTGGAGTCCGGGCCCGTCTGCTTCTGGTCCCCGCTGCCGGCCCCCCACGTGCTCCTTCGGCTGAGGGGTTAGGCGGAGCAGTGGGAGCATGAGATGGCGGGTATGGCGGTGGGGTGTCTAACAGGAGTAAGTCTGTCTGTGTATCCGGATAGATCTTCTTCCTTTGTCCTGAACCTGCAACAAGAACTGTGGCGGACTGCAAGGAGTCCTTGTTAACAGATTTGGGGGAAATCCAGGGTTTTAGCCAAGAGGGAGGGTCCTGCACTAAATCCTGCCAGGTAAAAATGTAGGGTAGCTGGTCAGGGTGGCCTCCGGGCTCCTGTAAAATAACTTTCTTGACAGCTTGGATAACCTCTAGGTCAAAAGTTCCCTCTTGAGGCCATCCCACATTCAGCAAATTCCATTCTCCTTGGCATAAAGTTTGCCATTTTCCCTTCTTAACTTCTACTGATAAGTTATGAGCTCTCGTCTTAACGTCAGTCCAATGTGTTAGAGTCAAGTCCAGAGGGGTAGAAACAGTCTGTCCCATTTTGGGAGGAGGATAGAGAAAGTAGAACAAAATGAACAGAAAAACACAGAAAACAAAGAAAAAACTGAGTTGGCCTGCCCGCCGCTTAAACAAAAACAAAAGCGATTCAGAGGGCGGGGGGCTAGGCCCGGATGGTGCCTTGCGACAGATAAGAACTCGGTCAGAGTTCTTCAGATAGGAGACAGAAAACAGGTCTGTCTCCTCCGGGCAATCAAGAGCGTCCTCCAGATTGCTTGGGTGGTGGTCCTCAGGCCTGTCAGCCCCGACCTGCCACACCCCAGAGCAAGACACCCAGAATTGAGAATTCTCAAAACTGGACCAGGTTAGACAAACACAATGAACATACAGACAGACAGACGTAACAGGAGGCGCCTCTTACCTCTGAGGGATCCGGAATGAGGTCTGGGGTCTTGTAGAGATCCCGGAAAATCTCGGTGGAACCTCCAAATGTGGGGAGCCCCCGGAGGGTCCCCAAGCGGGATTGTCTACCAGACCCAAAGACACTCACACGGAGAGCTCTCAATGCAAGCCGCAAGAGGTTTATTGTGAAGCCGGTGCACCGGGGCTCGACACGAAGTCCTCACGCAGGAGGGGTGAAGAGCCTCGAGCAGCCGGGAGGTAGGGGTTTTAAAGGAAAAGATCGTAAAACATGCGGAAATATCTCAAACACGTTTCAGCTCAGGGATTCTTCAGATGTCGTCAGGGTGTCGCCTCGGCTCAGGGATCGTGACCTCAGGCAGGGAGCTAGGGCCCCTGCGGTTAGGCATTGTTCAATTGTCTCTGAGCGGAGGTTTTCCAGAAATTGGGTAAGGGGGTTACGGTTGAACAAACAGGGGTTGGGCAAACAAGCACAGGTGGGCAAACGAGCACAGATCTCTAGGGCAAAGGTCAGCATTTCAGTTAACTAGTTCCTTATCTGGGCCCAGGCGGCTAGTTGCAGAAAGTCACGTACTGCAGAAAGTCACGTACTGCAGAAAGTCACGTATAACATGCTTTTCCTTCATAAAATGGTTGTCCTTATGTCTAGGTAAAGCAAGCAATTGTACAGAAGCCAAAGAAGCAGGTTAGTTGTATTTATTGGTAATCTTTCAGGTCCATGTGATCCTCTGCCTCATGAGCTGATCCTCTGCCTCATGAACTAATCCTCTGCTGCTGGCTATGATCCTCCCTTCACATTTCCTGAATTTGTGAGGAGCTCATTTACACTGGCAAAAGGTCCTCTCATGTTCAGTCTCTCTCTCTCTCTCAAATAAATAATTAAAAAAAATTTAGAAGTAGTCCTCAGCTGATGGTGCATACTTGTAATCCCAGTACTTGGGAGTGGGTGGTAGGAGGATCATGAACTCAAGATAATTCTTAGCAACATAGCAAGTTTGATGCCAATCTGAACTATGTGGGGTCCTGTCTGAAAAAAAAAAAGCTAGGCATGGTCGTGCTCACCTTTAATCCCAGCCCTCAAGAAACTGAGGTAGGAGAATTGCTGTGAGTTTGAGGCCAGCCTGGTACTACAGAGTGAGTTCCAGGTGAGCCTGGGCTAGAGTGAGACCCTACCTCGACAAAAACAAAACAAAAAAATACAAAAAAGAAAGAAAGAAAGAGTGCCCTCAAAGAAAGAGTATCATCATCTTTGATGTTCTCACTCATCATGGAACTGAGCATAATGAGTGACTTCTAAATGTTTGTTATTAATGAATGGTAGGCATGTTGAATTTAGTGAACTGACAGGTGGAATGCAATGAAAAGCTCTGTTGTAATCAGCAACTGGATTTACAAATAGATGTGTGCAAATTTAGAGCTTGTGGAGGTGAAGATAGATTTGACTTTATGTGGTATGAAATGAGGACTTTTTTTTTTTTCTGTTTGTTGAGGTAGAGTCTCACTCTAGCCTAGGCTGACCTAGAATTCACTATGTAGTCTCAGGGTTGTCTTGAACTCATGGCAATACTCCTACCTTTGCCTCTGGAGTGCATTAAGGTGTGGGCCACCACGCCCAGCCTTGCAAAGAGGACTTTTGAGGAGAAGATTAATTGAAAAGAAAAAAAAAAAAAAAAAAAAAAAAAAAAGCTAAACTTGGAGGTGCAGCCCTGTAATCACAGCTACTGAGGAGGTAAGAGACAGGAGGATTGCAAGTTCAAGGCCTGTCTGGACTTCACAGTGAGTTCAAAGCCAGCCTGCACAACTTATCAAGACCCTTTCCCAAAACTAAAGTCACTGGGTGTGGTGGCCCATGGCTTTAATCTCAGCACTAGGGAGAAAGAAGTAGGAGGAATTCTGAGAGTTCCAGATTACAGAGTGAGTTCTAGGTCAGTCTGGGCTAGAGTGAGACCCTACCTCAAAAACACAAACAACCTCCCCCAGAACAAACAGAAATTAAGTAAAAGGGCTGGGGAAGTACCTCAGGGGTAGAGTACTTGTCTAGGATGTGTGAGGCCTGGCATTGTTCTCAGCTTGGGTGATTCATGTCAGACACTGCTCAGATGCTTTTTTATTTCCCCATGTAAGGGATTGAACCCAATCTTGCCCATACTAGGCAAGCAGTCATTCAGACACTGAGCTGCTTCCCTTGCCCTTCCTGCTCAGATACCTCTGCCTTCTCCTCACCCTTTTCTGAGATTCTCAACTCTCTCACCTTCTTGTCAAGTCTACTACTTCTTTTGCATCATCTTTATTCTCCAGATCTCCTAAGGGAAGTTTCTTCACATGAACTCTGTTCTCCATCAGACAGCAGACTTAAATGTGTGTCATCTTCCCAGTCACTCTCATGTCTTGGCTCATAAGGTTCCCATCCTGTCAATTTTTCTGTTTTCTAGAGGCCAGAGACAGAGCTATTCAGTAGCTCTGAGAAGGGCTGGGCTGGGGAGGAAGAGCTTTACTCCTTCCTTTCACCTTTGTCTTTCTTCTTTTCTGGTTCCTTTTTAAAATCATTCTCTCCCATTATGACTTTGTTAATGCATTTTCTTCTCTTTTGAAACACATTCTTTGCCTGGCTTTTGTTTAGCCTCTGCTTTTTCTTTGCATTGCAGACTCCTTCCCCCCACCTCCCCTTTCCTGCTCTCTGGGAGTCTACTTGTGTCCTACCAGATCCATCCTTCCAGGAAGTCTTCGTACTCTGAGAAACTGTCCCTTTCAAACTCCAGAAGCCAATACTGTCCATCTGCTCATATAGCACCTGGGATGTGCCTGTGAAAGGATAAAAAATACAGCCTAAGCCTGGGCTCCATCCCCACAGCCCGACACAGCAGCGGTAAGGGACAGAGCTCCTTCCTTTTGGGAATGGAGTTCATATGGAAATTTGAACAAAGAAGTTGGGGGCAGGAGCTAGGGGCACCCCAGGCAGGTGTTGGCTAAAGCAAACAGTGGTGGCCCCCTGCAGTAGAGTGTCTCTGGAGGATCTTTGAAATGGAGATTCCTCAGAGACTTTGGGGAGGGGAGGGCAGCAATTAGACGGGCAAGGATTACAGAATTAAAAATTGGCACATTTGGCCAGCTATATTATCTATCTGAGGCAGGCCTGAACCCCTTTTTTGTTTAGAATAGTCATGATTGATTTCTCACTACCACACTCCGAAGGAGCCTTAACCCCAGCCTCCTAAGAAGCCCTAAATACCTCAAATTCCAGACCCGGCTCTCTGCCAGTGGATGGGTAAAAGGTCATACTTCTTGCTGTTCCAGAACCTGCTTTCTGGCCCAAGTGACCTATCTTAACTGCAATTTGTCACCCCCACCCAGGAGCCCGCGCGAATGCAGACCTCTGAGGCTATAGGAAGAAGATTATGGTGTGTTACAAATTGATTGGTCCATGGTGCGTGGGCTTGGACAATTTAAAATGATTAGCCTGAGAACCATAAAATGTTACACATTGATTGGTCAACACTGCGTGGGTACCCGAGGTTATGAAATGATTGGTTCACGATGCGTGGGCATTGTTGTAACCCTAATAAAAGCTGTCCTGATCCTGCACTCGGGGTTCACAGCCCTCGACCCCTGCATGGCGTATGACAGTGGGCCCCAGCGCGCTGGAATAAAAGTCCTCTTGCTGTTTGCATCAAGACCGTTTCTCATGAGTGATTTGGGGTGCCGTCTTTCCCGAGACTGAGCCCGGGGAGTCCTCCGGAGCGGGACTTTCACCTGCTCACTTTCTACCCATTTCCAGTAGTGTATTACATACGATTGACTAAATTGTATGGTGCCACAAAAGAACATCTGGGTTTCAGAATTTTTTTGAAAAACAATTTCTTTGTTGGGAGTGGTTAATAAACATGTTACTTGAGGTCAGGGCAGTGGGAATATAAAGGAAAGGACAGATGACTGAGGTTTTGTCTAATGTGGATATGAGGGTCTTACTATGTTGTCCTGCCTGGTTCAAACTCTTGGGCTCAAGTGATTCTTCCAGCTCAGCTTCCTGAGTAGCTGGGATGACAGGTTTGTGTGCTACTATTCCTGGCATCATGAATGATTTTGAGAGAAACAGCCATAGAACTTTGTGATTACTCAGTTATCAAAATCATTGTTGGCAGCTGGGCATGGTGGCTCACACCTTTAATACCAGCACTTGGGAGGTAGAGGTAGGAGGATTGCTGTGAGTTCAAGGCCACCCTGAGACTACATAGTCAATTCCAGGTCACCTTGGGCTAAAATGAAACCCTACCTCGAAAAACAACAACAACAACAACAAGCAACAGCAACAACAACAACAACAAAAAAAAAACAACGACAAAAAAAACCCCCAAAAAGTCACCCTTTATACTAATATTGATGGTCCTATTTAAAGCATAAGGTCTGTATGCCTTTTAAAGGTCAGGGCTCTGTTTAGCCAGACTTCCAAATATTTATATACTGAGACCTACCTGAGTGTTGTCTGATTAATACTTGTCTTCTTGAGAAAGCGGTGAGTAATGTCAACATGAACTACATTATTCTCACTAAGAATTCATCCATTTAGTTTAGCTTGCATGTAATGACACCTGGAAGGAAGTCAGGAGCTGTTTGCTGAGAGCCACTGCAATGCTGCTGTGGCTCATTCCTAACAAACAGCAATGAAGCTCTTTCAGCATAACAAATGGGAGCATCAGCATAAGTAGGAAAGCTAGGGGCTGCTGGAAATCTTTAGTATGTTATGAATATAAAGGGTGAATGTAATGAGTCTCAGAGAAATCCTCATTTGGAGAAAAAGACACTTTTAGTAATAAAATTGAATTAGATGTTAAAATTCTGGTATTACACACATGCTTTACATTAATACCAGTTGAAATTTATCAAAGTAGCTGAACAGTAGAGGCCAGCTAGGAGTGATTCAGCAGACTTGGGAAGGTCTGGGGGGAAGGCAGAGCTTCACACTTCCTTCACCTGCCTTTCTTCTTTAATGATGACCAAAAAAAAAATCTGTTTTGTGATTTTGTACATGCATTTTCTTCTTTTTCCAGACTTTTTTTTCTTTCCCCTTTTCTGTTCTCTATGAGTCTGCAGTCCCTCCCACTTAGATTCTATTCCACCCAGCAACTTTTTAGTTTTGAGATAGGGTCTTGATAAGTTGTCCAGCCCGGCTTTGAACTCACTGTGAAGTCCAGACAGGCCTCGAACTTGCAGTCCTCCTGTCTCTTCCTCCTCAGTAGCTGGGATTACAGGGCTGCACCTCCAACCTTGGCTTTTTTTTTTTTTCTTTCAATTAATCTCCTCAAAAGTCCTCTTTGCAAGGCTGGGCGTGGTGGTATATGCCTTAATGCCAGCAGTCCAGAGGCAGAGGTAGGAGGATCGCCATGAATTCAAGACCACCCTGAGACTACATAGTGAATTCCAGGTCAGCCTGAGCTAGAGTGAGACCCTACCTCAACAAACAGAAAAAAAAAAAAAAAAAGTCCTCATTGCATACCACATAAAGTCAAATCCATTGTCACCTCCACAAGCTCTAAATTTGTGCACAACTATTTGTCTTTTTCTTTTTCTTTCTTTTTTTTTTTTTTTTTTTTTTTGGTTTTTTGAGGTAGGGTCTTACTCTAGCTCAGGCTGACCTGAAATTCATTATGTAGTCTCAGGGTGGCCTGGAACACATGGCAATCCTCCTACCTGTGCCTCCCCAGTGCTGGGATTAAAGGGCGTGCGCCACCACACCCAGCTTGTGCTCATCTATTTGTAAATCCAGTTGCTGATTACAACAGAGCTTTTCATTGCATCTAACCTGTCAGTTCACTAAATTCAACATGCCTACTGTTCATTAATAATAAACATTTAGAAGTCACTCATTATGCTCAGTTCCATGATGAGTGAGAACATCAAAGATGATGAAACAGGGTACTCTTCCTCCTTTTTTTGTATTTTTTTTTTTTTTGAGGTAGGGTCTCACTCTAGCACAGGCTCACCTGGAACTCACTCTGTAGTACCAGGTTGGCCTCAAACTCACAGCAATCATCCTACCTCTTGAGTGCTGGGATTAAAGCTGAGTACCATGTAATTAAAAAAAAAGTAAGTTACTTAGTTTTGTAATGGGAGGAACCTTGACACCATCATACTAGTCTTTTCTTGTTAGAGGTGAGGCCAAAAAGCCCAATTCACATTAACTTGCTAGTCACATCACCCAAAAATACCCATTCTGAGCCTTCCAAGACACTGGATGGCAGCCATGTCATTCGCCAACCCAATGCAGAAGCACCTTCCAAATATCCTGGACTATTTAGACTATTTGAGAACATTTCCAAGGAGAATAGGCCACTTCCTGGTTGTTGAGTTTTATATTGCTGGAGACTTTGGAAGAAAGCTGTCCTTTAGACTGTGCTTTCCTGTGTTTTCCTCCCACGCATTCCTGTTCCTGTCCACTACAGTTGTAATGAAAACTTCATGGTTTTGTCTTTTTGAGAGTCTCATTATGCAGCTGCCTCGGCCTGCAGGGGTTCAACAGAGGCCCGAGGAGAAGTCAACCTGAATGGGAATAAGCAGACACAAGGAAGGAGACCAAGCCGAGCGTTTGGTTAAGGTCTCGATTTTTATTAGTACAGGAGGGTTTATATAGGGAGATCTGGGGAAGGAAGGCTAGTCATATAGCACGTAAGCAGAACTGGGAACTTGGAAGGCGAGGCTGCATGTAGCGCTTCTGGGAAGGTCCCACGTGTGGTGTTCCGAGCACAGTGGGTCTTGCGATTTCCAGTAAGCGATTCAAGAACCAGGAAACAGAAACTCATTGCTGTTCATGGATGCCTATAAGCCTAAAATGGCTGTTGTTCGGCTCGGGACTCCCACCATGTAGCCATGACTATGTAGCTCTGAATCCACTATGTTGACCAGACTAGGCTGGTCTGAAACCTGCAGAGGAAACTCTTGTTTCTGCCTCCCCAGTACAGGGATGTTGGGAGCCATAAAGCAAAAGCCTCTCCATTTTGCTTGGGCCTGTTCTTAAGTTGACTCATTCACCAGAAAGCTTGTCCATCCAGCTTGCAGTTAGGAATGTGGTCTGCACAGGCCACATTTGCAAAAGGCCAGTTTATGATCAGGATGTCAAGCCATTAAGGCAAGATTAGGAAAACACCCGGATACATCTCCTCTAGGTTCCCTAAGATTAGATAAACACCCAGTTTCACCTCCTCTTAGTTTCCTAACAATTCCGGCCCTAAGTCACGTCAGGCAGCTTACTCCCCCCTTTTTCTTCCCCTATATAACCACTGTGTAAAAATTAAATAAAGAGACCTTGACAACTCTTTGCTTGGTCTCGTTCCTTCTTTCTCACCCATCTTTACACAGGCCTGGTCCCCCTCGCACTTCCCGAATAACTGAGTCCTGCTGGATGGGACAAGTGGCGCCCAACGTGTGGGGCTCGAGGTACGGACCATTCGCCGGGACGGACCATACATTTCAGCATCCCGGGACATCATCGCCGATTGCGGCTTCGATTTGAGAACGTCCTCACCGCTCATGAAGTGACGGATCTCTGGTGAGTAGCTTCATCCGTCCTATCAAAGATGGGTCATTCTATTTCTAAAGAGGCACTCTTTATTAAGGATATTAAGGCCTCTCTCAGGGAAAGAGGAATTAGAGTATCAAAAAAGGAATTGTCACAGTTTTTCATGTTTATTTCTGATGTGTGTCCATGGATTGTTATTAATGGTCCTAGTATTCACCCATATACTTGGGCAAAAGTAGGTCGAGAAGTTAACGAGTTGTTACATAAGGAGGGTCCTGACGCTGTCCCTCACCATGCTTTCACTTATTGGAATGTTATTAATAGCCTTCTGCATGGCCCTCATTCTACCAAAATTTTGTTGTCTGCAGAAGAATTTCTCAAACCGCTTTCTCGCGCTGCTTCTAATGTTTCCCTCAAATCAAAAGAAATTCCTTCCTCACCTTGCCCATCTGTCTCGATCTCAATACCTCCTGAACCTGACTCTGGGGTTCCCTGTTCCATATATCCTTCTCTGCCAGACATAAATCAAGAACCTGAACCTTCTGTTCTTCCGCCTGTTAAGGAACCTTTAACTCTCCCCGTTTTTAAGACTAAACCTCCTGACCATTTGACCCCCTCTGAGGAGAGTGACCTCGAGGAGGCTGCCGCAACCTACCATAATCCTGATTGGCCCCCTCCTCATAATACCCTTACTGCCCTTGCCGGCTCCTCTCACCCTCCCCCATATCCGACTCTGCCAATGCCGCTCCCTCCTTTACTTGCTCCTTCCACTATGCCTTTATTACAAGCTAAAGACCAACTAACCAGACAAATTAAAGATCTAAAAGACATTTTAACACTGCAACAAGAATATTCTAATCTCTCTAGAGATCTGGTCTCCCTCCAAGCTGCTGTTAATCAAACTGTTTTCGGCTTCCCTGGCACGCACGTACCCTCTTGTGGCATTTCTTCACCTAAGAATCTTAAATCTAAAAAATTCCCTAAACCTCCTGTTCCTTTAACATTTCCTGTCCTAACTCGTCATGCTGCCAACCCTAAATCTTCTGCTGATGACCCTCCCGCACATTCTACTAGCGAAAGGGGGGAAATGGGCGAGGATTCCGGAGACGAATCCGAAGTAGAAAATAATACTGATGATGAGGAATATTTAGATAGAGATTTAAATGAGGCTGATAATAAAACTGATACTACACAATTTAAAAAACTTAAATTCAGATCCCTTAAAGAACTAAATAAGGCAGTCCGCGACTATGGTCCTACTGCCCCTTTCACCCTCTCTATGCTAGAGGCTCTCTCAGGAGGAGGTCATCTTACCCCCTCAGAGTGGTACCGCATAACCCAGGCGGTCCTCTCTCGTGGACAATATTTGGCTTGGAGGGCAGAATTCCTAGATCGATGTCAAACCCTGGCCACTCAAAATCAGAGAAAAACATCCACCGCGAGTTGGAACCTTGATAAGCTCTCTGGCCAAGGCAGATATCTCTCAGAGCAGCGACAGGTCCAACTCCCTACAGGAATTTTATCACAAACGGCTGAGGCTGCCATGGGTGCCTGGCGTGCAGTTCCCTCTAAAGGGTCAATAATCACACCCCTAACTAAAATAATTCAAGGCTCTCAGGAACCTTATAATGAATTTGTGGGACGCCTTCTAGAAACAGCTGAAAGAGTTCTTGGGGTGGAAGAAAGTAACAGCCCCTTTATCAAACACCTGGCCTTTGAGAATGCTAATCCTGCTTGTCAGTCTATTCTCCACTCTCACAAGCGGGAGACCATATCTGATTATATCAAGTTATGTGCAGGCGTGGGCTCCTCCCACGCCATGGGTTTAGCTATTGGAGCTGCTCTCCGTTCTGCTGGTCTCACTCAGGGTACGAAAACATGTTATAATTGTAAGCAACCTGGACACTTCTCTCGTGAATGCACCGCTCCTAAACAGCTCTCTGCTTCTTTCACAAATGAATATGGTTCTTTGTAGCCCCAATAGTGTTGTCACTTCCCAAATGCTTAGTCAGGGTTTTATTCCAGGGAAAGGACTTGGAAAAAATTTACAAGGCATAACAGAGCCCATTTCTCCTCCCCAGAAACTCGATCGCTCTGGCCTTGGGTATGCCCCTGAGTCTTCTTTTCCCTAGCGGCCGTTGCCATCCCTGCACCCCATGCTGATAAAATTACTTGGAAAACCCAAAGCCCTGTATGGATTGACCAATGGCCACTTTCACATGAGAAAACAGAGGCTGCAATGTTGTTAGTGCAGGAACAACTTGCCGCTGGCCACATCGAGCCTTCTACCTCCCCCTGGAACTCCCCTATTTTTGTCATTCGGAAAAAATCTGGCAAATGGCAATTGCTACAGGACCTGAGAGCTGTTAATAAAGCCATGGTCCCCATGGGGGCACTCCAACCAGGACTTCCTTCCCCAGTGGCCATTCCCTATGGTTCCTTCAAAATAGTTATTGATCTAAAGGATTGCTTTTTTACCATCCCTCTACACCCTGAGGATAGGCCCTGCTTTGCCTTCAGTGTCCCGCAAGTAAATTTTCGTGGCCCTATGCCTCGCTTTCAATGGAAGGTTTTACCCCAAGGTATGGCTAACAGCCCCACCCTCTATCAAAAGTTTGTGGCCATGGCCATTGACCCCCTCAGGGAGACTTTTCCCTCTGTCTACATTCTTCATTACATGGATGACATTCTTTTAGCTGCCTGTGACCAGAACCTGCTTTTCTCCTGCCTCCAGCACCTACTGTCCAATTTGCAATCATATGGGCCTCGTTGGCTCCCAGAACATCTAGTTCGTCAATGGACACCACCCTCACCCCTTAAAAATTCACCCTCTCCCAGGGAAGGTTCCCGCCCCCCTGAGGATTTGTCCTTTCCTTTTCAGGACTATGGCTGCCCTGCCTTCGTTGGCCTCTTGCTCTTGGCATCTGGATTGATCACCACTGACCATCGACCCATGAATTTCACCTGGACTGTGCTCAGTGAAGTCGGTGATGTGAACTGGGCCCACTCTATGGTTTCTCAGACATCCCCTGGCCAACTTTGGAAGTGGACGTCTGCAAATTAGCACTAGGAGCTGATTGGGGAACACCTGATTCCTTCATCCCACAACTTAAAGCACTCGAGTTACAGGACTCTAGCACAGACCCGGGATGAAGCACTACTGTAAGGAGGGCTGCCCTTACCTTGTCTAAAGGATTCTATGTCTGCCCTGGGAATCATCGAAACCGTGCTCTTGCTAGGACATGTGGGTTTGACTCGGACTTCTTTTGTAAAGCCTGGGGTTGTGAGACCACCGGTGACACCTATTGGAAAACATCCCCTAGGTGCCCCTCAGGGCGCTCCTAAATTAGATTTCTCAGTCCTGGCCACAGAGCATCGTTCCTCCTGGTTTGGCAAATTGCTCAAACGATAAAACAAAACAGTGTTCTCAAATCTTTGGGTGTTTTGGGCATTTTCCTTGCTCAGTTATCCGGTTCATGGGTCCTTTCCTTCCTTTACTCCTTAAACTCGCATATATGATTCCCTCCTACAAAGGAGCTGCTTAGGCGCCAGACCTATGCATACTGACTCACTTCAGTGAGTACAGTATGGGCACCGACATGGGTGCGAGGCAAAGCACCGCAAGGGAAGGTCCCCAATCTGACCATTTCTGGATTCCCTGAGAGTAACACCTGATTTGCAAGGAGGTTGGTACCATAGTACATGTCATCGCAATGTCGGCCCTGCCTCCCCTCCCCAAAAGGTACCAAGGGCCCAAATTGTGGGTGGTTCAAAGCCCACGGGAGGAATCAGGTCCCTGCTCCCCCAGTCGGTTATAAGCCCACCAGGGTATCCTGGTCTATCGGAATCAATAATACAAAAAAGGCGGAAATGTTAGAGACCGAGACCGAAACTGTAGCTTGTGAAAATGACCATTACAGGAACACTGTGACCTTTTGTTCGTTAAAGCCCACCGCTGAAAAGCGGGCCTCCCCCCTCTTTTGTATAAAAGAAGGGAGGAGATGTTGGGAGCCATAAAGCAAAAGCCTCTCCATTTTGCTTGGGCCTGTTCTTAAGTTGACTCATTCACCAGAAAGCTTGTCCATCCAGCTTGCAGTTAGGAATGTGGTCTGCACAGGTCACATTTGCAAAAGGCCAGTTTATGATCAGGATGTCAAGCCATTAAGGCAAGATTAGGAAAACACCCGGATACATCTCCTCTAGGTTCCCTAAGATTAGATAAACACCCAGTTTCACCTCCTCTTAGTTTCCTAACAATTCCGGCCCTAAGTCACGTCAGGCAGCTTACTCCCCCCTTTTTCTTCCCCTATATAACCACTGTGTAAAAATTAAATAAAGAGACCTTGACAACTCTTTGCTTGGTCTCGTTCCTTCTTTCTCACCCATCTTTTCACAGGCCTGGTCCCCCTCGCGCTCCCCGAATAACTGAGTCCTGCTGGACGGGACACAGGGACATGGTGTGAGCCACCACATCTGGCTTGGGCTTGCTCTATAAATATGTAAGGAAGCACTCAGGCTCTTTTAATCCTTTCCTTCCCTAAGCATGCATGCCTCATTCTGATAATGGCTCCTCTTGCCACATGGTTTATCTCATAAGTCCTTACTTGGTGAATTTTAGCCACTGTCATCCTTGTAGAGTAACAACAGATTTGGGCCCACTATTTCAAATACCATTTACCCATGGAGACTGAACAATCATTATTGCCTATCTTTTAAAAAATATTTTTTAAACTTTATTTTTATTTGTTTACTTGAGAGAGAGAGAGAGAAAGGAAGAGGCAGGGAGAAGGAGAGAGAGAATGGGTGTGCCAGGGCCTCCAGCTATCAAATGAAATCCCGATGCATGTGCCCCCTAGTACATCTGGTTTATGTGGGTCCTGGGGAATCTAACAGAGATCCTTTGGCTTTTCAGGCAAGCGCCTTCACCACTAAACCAATTCTACAGCCCCCATTATTGCCTATCTTGATCTGGGAATTTGATGTTTATTCTTTCTCATCATGTTGTGTGTATATGGTGTTACTCTACACCGAGAGTCGGCTCACTGAAATCCTCAGGACTCTGGATGTAAACCATCAAGAAACCAGATTTGAACACCTCTCACTTAACTGTGATGCTTATAAAATGGATTTAGGTCTAACAAGTATACCATAAAATTCCACCATGTTGGTGCTGAGTATGGTGACTCACACCTGTCATCCCAGCACTTGGGAGGCTCCGTCAAGATCATGAATTTGAGGCCAGCCTGGTCTACAGAGTGAGACATTGTTTCAAGGAAAGTAAACAAGGGGCTAGAGAGATGGCTCAGCAGTCAAAGGCACTTACTTGCAAAGCCTGATGGCCCAGGTTTGATTCCCCAATATCACGTAAAGCCAGACACACGAAGTGGTGCTTGTATATGGAATTGGTTTACTGAGGCAAGAGGCCCTGGTATGCCCATTCTCTCTCTCTCTCTTCCTCTTCCTCTCTCTTTGCAAATAAAAATAAAAATGTTAGAAAAAAGAAAAATAAACTCCCTTTAAAAATCTTCCTGATTAGTACCATTTTCCCAACACTTTGAGCTCTTGCTAGGTTACTGTTTCAGCTGTACTTGCTTGTGCACTGACTGCTTCAGTGTGTAGATTTGTTTTTGTGGTAATTAAATATCCATATGTTATAATGTTATCTGTCAGGCACTAAGTGGCACGGTGTGTATTGCAGAGTGAAGTACATCTTTTTTGGGACGAGTTAAGACTCACTTGATTGCAAGCACTAGGCTCAGTGGAAAGTTCTTTGTAGTATCTCACAAAGCTGTGGAATGAATGAGACAACCAAAGAGCACTGTGAGGAACTATGTGGTAAGTGATGATGATGTTGTCTGGAGATTCTTGACCTCAACCTTTTCAATTTTGCTTTTCAAAATTCTTCATGAAATAATCAGATTGGCCCAATTTAAGGTCCCTGGAACTGCCTTGGCTCTTGTCCAACCCACTCTTGGTTGTCCCATTGTATTCTGGGTCATGAGGTCAGAAGTTCAAGATTTTTCTTATACCTACACAAAATCACTGGTTCCTGTGTGTCCTGGCTTCCCAATGAAGAGGAGGTGTTACATGCGAGTCACTCCTAATCATGTAAAGAGGATGCCAATGGAAGAGGATGTTTACTGGAACATAGGAGAATGCAGCCTTGTTTGTGTATGAGAGAGGAAGGTCAGGACAATAGAGAGATTTTCTGAAATAGCTACACTGTACTGAGGGGCAAGCATGGGATTAGTGAGAGGTTTGAGGTCAATGCAAAACCCGATTACACTATATGAGTGACTGCCATTATTTTACTAATCTCATTTATTCATCCATTCACTAATTTATTATCATTGCTACATACCAGCTATAATTCTAAGTGCTAAGGGCAGCTTGGATGCACGTCTGTCTGCGATGGACCTTGTGTTTTTGTGTATGTGCATGGGCACAATAGTCACAAAACAAGCAAAAGATAATTTCATGTAATGATGATACAAAGAAACCACGGTAGGGTGCTATGAAGATTGACACTCATGAAATAAGGGAAAGTCTTTCTGGGAGACTATGTGTAAGTTGAGCCTTCACTTCAGTATCTCTGGTGACAGCTAAATCAATAGACTAGAGATGCTAATGATGTTGTATTATTTTGAGTCTTTCAGTACCTTTAAGTTTCCCAAGTAATGCTATTTTGTAGTCAGCTTCACATTGCTGGCAGAAAACACTGGCATGAGCAGTTTGTGGGAGGAAAGGGTTTATTTTGGTTTAAAGACTCAAGGGGAAGCTCCATGATGGAAGGGGAAAATGATGGCATGAGCAGAGGGTGGATATCACCTTCTGGCTAATATCACATAGGCAATAGCACCAAGAGAGTGTGTCAAATACTGGAAAGGGGAAGCTGGCTATAACACCCATAAGTCCACCCAACAATGCACTACCTCCTGGAGGCTCCAATTCCCAAGTTGCTACCAGCTGGAGACCTAGCATTCAGAACACAAAAATTTATGGGGTACATCTGACTCAAACCAGCACCTGCTGCTATTTGAAAGTAGTCACAGATCTAAGTCTTTGAGCCCAGCTTTCAAGGATGGCTCCAGAACCATGGCTGCCTGGGCTGGAAGCAGTCAGCGGACTGTTGCCTAGACAGAGGTCCAGATTGGAATGGATGGGGGGAAGTAAGCAGAGATTTAGGTGTAGTTTCTGAAGTTTCCTCATGAAGTGGGGGTTCAGGTCCTTCAGTCTTACCACTCTGGGCTATTTGCACGTTCATGGGTCTTGTTCTTAGTTGTAGGGTCCATAAGAACTCCTACGACCAGACCCAAATCCTTCCTTCATAAATGACAAAACCGAGAGGTTTAGTGTCTTGCCTAAGATCTGCAGCCAGTGTGGGAACAGCCAGTTTTTGACTCCAGGATTCTTACCTCCCAGTTCAATTCTCTTTCTTCTAGAACACTGGCTCTCATTTTTTTTTTTTTTGAGAGCTCTAATTCAACTATGGTGGGATCAAAGGTCATCTTTATTTTAAAAATAATAATTCTCCAAGTTTATAAATTAATACTATGCTACAAGAAAGCATACTGTATATTGCAAAACATATTATTAAGAACAACTAACAAGTTCTATTAGATCATTTTGTTTTGCTATAGCATAATACCCAATGCCAGGTATCTTATAAATAAAGTTTATTTAGCTCTTGATTCCAGTGGCTGGAGAGTCCTAATGACATGGTGCTGGGACTCTAGTGAGGGCCTCCTAGCTGTGCAGCAACACAGCAGAGAAGCAGAAAGGGGAAGAACCGTGTGAAGAAGGGCCAACCATGTGTGTTGGGTAGATTCAGATTATAACAAGTTGCTCTCATTAATATTGATTTACTCCTGAGAAACCCTTTCGAGGAGATGCTCATGAATTCATCATGAGGGTGAAGCCCCATGATCTGATTCATTTTCATTAGGATTCATTGCTTAAAGTTTCTACTTCAGCACTACCACACTGGGGATCAAGTGTAGAATACAGGAATCTTTTTGGGACAAACCATAGGACAAACTGTAGAAAAAGTAATAAATATTTAATAAAAATAAACAGCTATGGATTTACTCAAAGAGACCAATTAGGGGCTGGGGAAATGGCTCAGTGGTTAAAGGTTCTTGCTTGCCAAGCCTGCTGTCTGGGTTTGATTTCTCACACAAAGCCATATAAATACCCACATAAAGCCAGATGCTAAAAGTAGTGCAAATATCTGGTTTTTGTTTGACCCTGGTGTGTCCATACACACACATACATACACACACATGGGTAAATAAATAATACATGTAAAGAGACCAATTAACCATATACAGATGGTCCTCAATTTATCATGGTTCAACTTACCATATTTTTAACTTTGTGGTGATATAAAATTACTTTCACTTGAAACTTATATTTCAGGGTTTTTTTTTTTTTTTTTTTTGGTTTTTCGAGGTAGGGTCTCACTGTAGCCCAGGCTGACTTGGAATTCACTATGTAGTCTCAGGGTGGCCTTGAACTCACGGTGATCCTCCTACCTCTGCCTCCCTAGTGCTGGGATTAAAGGCGTGCACTACCATGCTTGGCTTATATTTCAGATTTTGAGTTTCAATCATTTCCTGAGAGACCCTCCCTACACTTTGGACATCAGTGAGTCAGAGCTCTCAATGGTCATGGGAGCAAACAACTGACATTTTTACATGGTCCTGGGTTGCTGAGGTGTCATGTTTGGTAGATTAGGGTTATTAGATGCATTGTGGATTTAGGATATCTCAATTTCCAATGGGTTAACTGGGATGTAACTCCACTGTAAGTCAAACAGCTTCTGTAGTTGTATGGTAGGGGAATATGGATCTTGGAAAACTAGAGAGGAGGTGCTAGCTAACCTGGGTCTTAAAGGATTAGTCAGTAGATCACAGGTAGTAGAAGTGGGAAGCAGGAGACATCCCAGGGAGATCTGTCAGTGTGATGGGATTTGGGCCTCATATGAAGAGACTTGGAGGACAAGGCAGAAGGGATTAAGATAACCAACTTCGTTTGCCTTGTCAAACATTTTCAACAATATTCTATGTTCAAGAGCATTTTTTTTTTTTTTTGCAATTTTGGATATGTTCAATGTTTGTGTTGTCCAAATTGGAAGCCACATGTATCTACTGAGTACTGAAATATGGCTAGTTAGTGGAGGCATTTTAATGTTAGTGGTGTTAGAACATAAATTTGAAAGAACACACGTGGCTCTAGGGGCTACCATATTGAGTGTGAAAGCTGAGAGTATGAGTGCCATGCGAGTTTGTTTTCTGGTTTTTCTGGTGTGGACAGATACCGTCAGGTATGAGTTCAGTGTATCTTCCATTTGAAGAATTATTAATACAAAGCTGTATCCCTGCAATGCTACTAGGATAGTTAATCTAGTAAGGAGAACATAAATGAATTGATCAATTTTACATTTAGCTCATTGAGAATGAAAGTGACCTTGGATGGAGGATTCTCATGAATAAGCTTCTATGATGTGACACACCAATGGGGTCAGGGTGTTGCTGCTTTCCATTGTGAATGCTATTGTGGTTTAAACCCACTTTCCCATAACAGTGTTAGCAGCCTTTGAGTGGTGGTATATCAATAAAAATATAATACCCTGGGCTGGAGAAATGGCTTAGCATTTAAGGTGCTTGGCTGCAAAGCCAAAGGACCAAGGTTTGATTCTCCAAGACTCATGTAAGCCAGATGTACAAGGTGGCAAATGCATCTTGAGTTCATTTGCAGTGGCTGGGGGCCCTGACTTGCCCATTCTCTCTCTCTCTCTCTCTCTCTCTCTCTGGTTTTTGGAGGTAGGGTCTCACTCTAGCTCAGGCTCACCTGGAATTCAATATGTAGTCTCAGGTAGCCTCGAACTCCTCCTAACTCTGCCTCCTGAGTGCTGGGATTAAAGGCGTGCACCACCACACCTGGATCTCTCTTTCTTTCTTTTTTTTTTTCTTGCTGCTTCCTCTCTCTCTCTCTCTCTCTCTCTCTCTCTCTCTCTCTTGTGTTAACTGGTATTTGAGTATTGTTTGTTTTTTTTCTGGTTCCTTATATGTGTGCTTTTCTTTTTCTTCAGCATGGAGGATTCTTTCAACTATTTTCTGTAGTGCTGGTTTTGTCTTCAAATACTCCTTTAGCTTCCTTTTGTCATGGAATGTCCTTATTTCTCCATCTATTTCAATGGATAGCTTTGGAGGATAAAGTAACCTTGGTTGACAGTTGTTATCTTTCAGGACTTGGAATACATCACTCCACACCCTTCTGGCTTTTAAAGTTTGTGTTGAGTAATCTTGTGTAATCCTGATAGGCTTGCTTTTGTAGGTAACTTGATTTTTCTCTCTGCTTCAAATATTTTTTATTTGGTTTGTGTGTTTGATAGTTTGATTATAATTTGGTGAGGAGAGGTTCTTTCCAGATTTTGTCTGGCTGGTGTTCTAAAGGATTCCTGTATCTGCATTGGCACCTCTTTCCCAATTTGGGGGAAGTTTTTTCTGTGATTTTGTTGAAAATGCCTACTGTGCCTTTGGAGTGAAATTCTTCTCCTTCTACTATGCCCTGAATTCTTATGTTTGATCTTTTCATAGTGTCCAGAATCTCTTGAAATTCCCACTCATACTTTTCTATTAGTTTGTCTTTCTCTTTGTTGGACTGTATTAGATCTGCCACCTGGTCTTCTAGTTTAGAAATTCTGTCCTCTCCTTCATCCATTCTACTGGTGAGATTTTTTATAGAGTTTTTTTTTTTTGTTTGTTTGTTTCATTAACTGTGTTCTTTATTGCTAGTAATTCTAACTGGTTTTTCTTTAGTATTTCTATTTCCTTATTTATGTCTAGTATTGACCTCTTTATTTCATTAAATTGGCATCCTGTGTCTTCTTTGCTTCCTTTGATTTCTTCTTTGAGTTCTTCGAACATATTTATAATCATTCTTTTGAAATCTTTCTCAGATTCTCTAACTCGTTCTTACTGGAGGTCATTTCTGATGCATTAATGCTTTTTGGTGGATTTATATTGTCTTGATTTTTGGTGTTCCTTGTGTTACAATGTATATATTTTTGCATCCTGGATTATTTAATGGTTGAATTTTCTAGTTAGCTGGGTATTATTAAATGTACCAATCAATCTGATGTTTTATATCTTCAGGGTAGGAGCTTAAGGTGCTAGGTGTGGCTCTCAAGACTCTCAGAGTAACTACAAAAGTGACTCTAGGTGTTGGGTTTGCCTGCTATGAGAGTATTCAAGTAGACTGAGTGGGACCAAATACAGATAGTTTCTAAAATTTAACTAAAGAATGTATACTTTCAACGAAAAACAGCAGTGTATTTATCCAAGAGTAGGTATTATGACAACCAGATCCTCTGTCTGTCCCTTAGGCTGTGTGGTGCCTCACCCACTCCCTTAATCCTGACAACAAGGAGGTTAAGATTTCTGGTCTGTTCAGGGTTCCAAGTCAGCTTGTGACCAGGTGAGACCCTTCTCTAATGAATGACAGAAGAGGAAACAAAGCCACTATAAATCAAGAAGCAACAAATAACAAGCCCAAAGTACAGGTTTTTTAAGAATGGCAATTCTGACCATCCATCCGATTTAACATATAATTTATCCTGATATGGAAGGTGCAATTAGCACTTCTGGTTCAGGCCTATATACCAGGTTTATTAGGCAGTTACTGACCAGGTGTAATCCCAGTTACCTTTTGGGATGATTTTGGTCTCAGTTAGCTGCGCTGCTGCTTGGGTCCCTCTTTGGTGTGCTGTGGGTTCAGGTAGATGTGGCCGGTTCCCTGGACCACTGCTCTGTTCATGGGAGCTGGGCACTGGCGGTGGGGGAGGGGAGGCTGCAGATGCTGCTCTAGTTCTCTTGCTGTTCCACGTGTTCTTCTACCTTGTGATCTGCTCCTCCGTTTTTCACTGCCATTCTCCCTTCACATTCCTTGAGTTTGCAGGAGAGCTCTGGTGTGAATGAAAAATCCCCTCACCTGGCTTTTCCTGTGGCTCAAGATGAGCCTGGCGGCTGGCTGGCCACCACCACCACCGTGTTCCCATGGACTGAGCCGCTTCTGATAGCCTGTGTGGGCTCTGGATGCTCTGTATCTCTCCTAGTTCTCCACTGCCATTTCAATTTCCTATACACCTCACTTTTTAGTAAAAGTGTGCATTTTGCTATTTTTTTTTTCCTTTCCTCCCCTAGGCTGCTTTGGCATGGTACCTATGCCACCATCTTAACCGGAAGTCCCCCCCTCTAATAAATAAATAAAAAAATTAAAAATATAATACCCAATAAGATATTGTTTTATACTTTCCTCAGAATGTTAGCATATGCTATTGCATTTCTGTAAGATATTTCAATTTTCATGTACATTTTAAGAGTGTAATAATTTTTGTTTTTGAGGTAGAGTTTCACTCTAGTCCAGACTGACCTGGAATTCACTATATAGTCTCAGGGTTTCCTTGAACTCATGGTCAAGGCATGTGTCACCATGCCTGGCTAGAGTGTAATAATTTTTAAAAAATTCATTCTGGTTCATTTTTAGGTTGCTAATGGTGTTGTGGCTAACAGGGAAATCTTAAATCTTTTATTAGCATAGTTTGATCTCTAGAAGGATTCTGACTTACACAAATTTTGGATATATTCCAAGTCAGGGAGGCTAGCTTTCAACATTCCTAAAGACAAGACCAATTCCTATAGGTGGCAGCGATCTGCCGTCTTGCTGGCCCCTGAGGAAGGAACTTCACCATTTGGTCTTGCCTCCTGCAGCTCCTGGGAGCCTACTTTGATGTCATATTCCATTAGGACCAGGATTTTGTAGTGGATCTAAGCCCCTGACCAGCACCACTCTAGAGAAGATGTTACTCTTAGGCCCAGGCCCAGGCTCAGGCCAAGAATGTCCTACCTAGTTTTCTTTCCTTTCTTTTTCTTCTTAAGTATTTTATTTTTATTTATTTGACAGAGAAAGAGGGAAAGAGAGAGAGAGAGAGAATGGGTGCACCAGGGCCTCCAGTCAGTGCAAACGAACTCCAGACGCTTGTGCCTCCTTGTGCATCTAGCTAATATGGGTCCTTTGGCTTTGCAGGAAAACACCTTAACTGCTAAGCCATCCCTCCAACCCTACCTAGTTCTCTTTGACAAGAGCTCACTGTGACACGGGGTTAGGCCAGGAGCCCAAGCCCAGATTTGTACTATAGGAAAACAATAAACACAACATCAGGTCAGACTGTGTGTTGTTTCTCCTCCCTCATATTTTCCCATGAGACTAAGGATCTAACCCAGCCTTCCTCTGGGCATCTCCACTTCAGGCACATGTGGCATGAATGAGAGCAGGAGAAGGTGCTGTTTGCTAGGTCCTTTGCAGAGGTGAAGAGCACTTTAGGATACCATGTGTATTTTCCCCAGAACCTGTCAGGTCTTGAAAACAGGCAGGATAGGACACCCAGTCACCCACAAGAGGGCAGCAGATGATTTCCAATTTAGCTTTGTTTCCTTTCACAGTCATTTTGCTTCACTTCCACAGAGCTTCTATTTAGTCAAGAAATAAAAAGCTGATGCTGATGGGAGGAATGGGACCTGGATTCATTTCCCCGCATCTCCTTGTTCATACAGCTTATCGCTGGAGCATGGCAAGTGCTGGCTGCTGGTCTCCTGGCCCAGGCTTGGAGGATGGAGTGCTGAAAGAATGGTGCCTGTTCATAGCTCAGAATTTGAGGCTTATTTCTGAGGGAAGAAACATTGACACCCTACACCTGATAGAACATGTATGTTGTTTTATTTTTCAACACCTGGGCCATAAAAGGCCTCATTTATACCCCTTTACCTAATGATCAAGTACCAAGCAGTTGCCAGTTAACCTGTCTAGAGGACAAACAAGGTGTCTTGAGGGCGGAGGTCTTGTCTTTGTGGGTGGTAGAGCTGACTGCCACCCTGCCAGTGAGTGCACTTCATTACTTCTGTGTCCACCATGGGAGGCACAGGCAGGGCTAGGTTGAATTATGAGTTTGGACCCTACGTGACATCCTTTCATTCCCCCTTTCTATGCTCTTCTCTCTCATGGGAGATTTTCCTATAGTCTCCAAATTCAAATCAAGGAATATTTATTAGCTACTTCCCCTGGAAAAATCACTGGGTAGATGTCCAAAGGGCCATAAAATGATGCCACCAATAACTTATCACACGTGTATGCTTATCTCATCTGATGACATTTCATTATTCTCCAAACAACCTTATAAGGTAGATATTATTTCTAATGCACAAATGAAGAAATTGAGGCTGCAAGAAGTTAAACAATTTGTCACTTAGGTAGTCAACAGGAGGATCAGGGGCTTGAATACAGACTTGACTGACTCTAGTCCTGACTGCTCTGCTATATTGGTTTTCTTCCTAGAAAGTCCTTTAGTCCTAAAGATCTTATGTTAGTGTAATAGCTTTCTGATGTGAGTGCACATCAGATGTATATAGGGGGTTTTTAAATCCCAATGCCAGGGTCTTAGCCTAGCCAGTCAAATCCGTGTGTGTGTAAAGGAGGCAGTGTCCCAGGAGTTAGAATTTGTGAAAGGTCCTCAGGTGGTCTTTTTTTATCCTGAATTGAAAACTTTGCTTTTGTGGACAGGAGGGAGGTCCAGATATGGAAATAAAGAGAGAAGTAGATTGTGTTTAGGCTGCTAGTCAGTGTTGCTCAGCCTTCTCTAGCAGGAAGGTTACTGGTCCTGTCATGTGAGACCTGTGTGCAATGGTGTACCTGTTTGATAACAGTTATTCATAGCTCTAAAAAATTTCTATGCAAAATATTAGGTTATATTATGGCAGTTTCAAACAGTTGTTTTTGTTGATTTTCCTTCCCATTTCTTCCCTCTTCCTTCAGTCCCTAGTAGCCACCTTTTCATTTTCATATCACATATGTTTTAAGTGACTGCCTGTGTAAGGCATAGTTCTAAGTTTGCTTGCTTGTACTAACTCTAACTGTTTTAATTATTGCCACATCTAATCATATAAACTGATAGGTTCACTGTGTACTTCCTGGCAACTCACCTCATCATCAAGTCCAAGATGCTGTAGGTTCTAGGATGCAATTTTATTTTATGTACACTGAGAGACAAAGAAAAAAACTACCAACTAATTGGATGTCACCATAGATTGTTCTTTTCTTCAGAGTCATTAAATGTGAGAAAACACACACCCTAAAGTTAATGAGATACACAGCTGTTACTCCTGCTTATAGATAAGAAAATACACACACAGAAAACTCAAGCCACATGACTAAGTCACTCATTAGGAAGCCTCATATTATGAGTGTTTACCATGCTATCAGTATTCTTCATAAATATAACTTTCAATGGCTATAGTAAGTTTCATATAAATATATCCCAATTAATTTAATTTCTCCCATAATTTTAGTTGATTATATCTTGATGTATGTCTTTTAAAAAATATATTTTATTTATTTGAAAGAGGCAGAGAGAGAGAGAGAGAGAGAGAGAGAGAAGAGAGAGAGAGAGAGAGAGAGAGAGAGAGAGAGAGAGAGAATGAAAATGGGCATGCCAGGGCCTCCAGCCATTGCAAACAAACTCCAGATGTATGCACCCCCTTGTGCATCTGGCTTATGTGGGTCCTGGAGATTTGAACCAGGATCCTTTGGCTTTGCAGGCAGATGCCTTAACCACTAAGCAATCTCTCCAGCACATTGATATATGTCTTTGTATGTGTCTTTCCCCAGTGTGTTGCCAGCTATGGGTCAGGTGCCACCAACTTGAAGACAGTAATTCAGTCAGATCAGCCCACTGATGCTCCATGTGTTGTCATGTGAGGCAGATAGATGCTGGAGCAGCATAGGACTTTGTAGACCTTTCTCATCTTAGCTTTCTGTTGAACTTGGTGAGATGCTGACTGGATACATATTGTTAGCTTCATTATCAGGATCTCAAGTCTACCTGCCCTGAGTAATCTACTCTGTGCACTCCCCATACTGTGCTGTAAGACCTTGTGACAGATGATAGCATAGTCCATCAGGTTTTGGTGCACTGCTTTTCCTACAGAATTAGCAGGGAGTGGGTGAATATGACCTGAGGGATGAACACTCTTGATGCTTTTCTGTTCTGGGAGATCCAACTCACTTCCCTGTACATGTTAGTAGACTCCCCTCTGGTGTGATTCCTAAAGAGAATGACAGTTCTTCAAGAAGTCTGACCAATTTCTTATTTTCCTTCTCTTTTGCAGTGTGATATAGTTGGAATTCAGCATCAATAAGAGCGATGTGGTTGATAGTTGATGGAGGAAAGTGGCAGGTTATTTCAGTGGGCTGGTCACACCTGAAGATACCCTTATCTCCCTCTGAAGGATCTGTCACCTGCCCTTTATCAATCAGCCTCTCTTAGCTAAGTGTGCTGTGTTCAACCGCCCCTCCCTGCTCTGCTGAGATTACATGATCTATCAGTTGACTATAGGCTGGTTATCTGGAAGGATTGGTAATTTTATTTCATGTGAGGTTGGCTTAGCTTTTTGAGGTGCCAAAGCTATGTCTGATTTACCAGAAGTCCATTGCTTCAATTATTAATTGTGTTATGAACTCCCACAAAGTGTAAAGGATCAAAGCAAGGACTATTTTGATCTCTCCCATTCAGGTCTGTAGGTTGACTGTGCTCAGCTGCTCATGTTGTTAGTCTCCTCTGACTGCAGCTTATTGGTAAATGGAACTGGAGTCAACTGCTGGCTAGAGGGGCATGCTGGGAAATCTCAGAAGCTCAGCTTCTGCCATGTCCCCATCATCATGGGTCTCTTCTATACAGTAGTACACTGAAATTTTCTACGTGGTGGCTCAGACCTCCAAAGAGAGCAAAAGTGGAAGTTTCCAGGCCTACAAGTGACATAATGTCATTTCTGAGAATTATTTTTATTTATTTATTTGTAAGGAGAGAGAGAGAGAGGGAGGGAGAGAGAGAGAGAGAGAGAGAGAGAGAGAGAGAGAAAGAAAGTGAGAGAGAAGAGAGAATGGACATAGCAGGGTCTCTAGCCACTGCAAATGGAACTCCAGATGTATGCGCCATCTTGTGCTTCTGGGTTATGTGGGTACTGGGGAATTAAACCAGGGTCATTAGACTTTGCAGGCAAGTGCCTTAACCACTGAGTCATCTCTCTAGTCCCATAGTGTCGTCTCTTTCTTTCTTTCTTTCTTTCTTTTTTTTTTTTGTAATCAGTGAATACAGTCAAGTTGGTACCATTGTTAGCCTCCTGCCTGTCCTTTCCCCTCCACAGGAACCCTCCCTGTTGGGATATGTGGGTCGTGCATTGTGGGGTTGGTTAGCCTTAAGTTTTGGGCAGGAGGAAATGTCTCTGTGTGTTATGACCCAACATGTGGCTCTGACATTCTTTCTGCCCCGTCTTCTGCAAATTTCCCTGAGCTATATTGGGTTCATATTAGGTCTGCTTCCATGTTGAGATCTTGGGTGCCTCTGTGTCTCTGGATATCTGGTTTAGTAGGAGTTGATTGTTCTCTGTGTCTATATCCTTCACCGTTGTGCTGGTTTGTGGTTTGCAAAAACAAACAAACAAACAAATAAAAACAACAACAACAACAAAAATAGCATTCTTGCATGTTTCCCCAATTATTCTTAGTCTCAGCTGGGGCCCTTTTGAGGTATGATGGTGTGGTTCTTTCCTTAGGATCTGCATCTATCTGAAAAAGAGAAGCAGATTCTTCAATGGAGAGTAAAGTTAGCACCAAGTAGATGTGATAACCATTTGTTTTTTTTTTTTTTGAGATAGTTTAGTAGAGAGCGGGTTCATTTTTGGAAATGGTTCTGACTTGTTTCCCAGCTCCAGCTATGAGTTCTGTTCCACTGAGCAGATCAGTTAGCCAAATCGAGAGCTGTCGGGCACTTCCAGGCACAGGCTGGAGCCTTCAGGAGAGGGGCCTGAGCTTCCAGGTATGGCTAAGGACCCCCAGGCTATAGGAGGCCACTCACTGTCCAAGACCAGCACACCTGAACTTAGGCTCTGCCCATAGCCCTGTAACCTTTGGCCAGTTGCCTAGGAAACTCCTTATCAGCCTTCACACAGCCCATCCTCTGAGACCCTAGATCACCTGACCCCCCCACCTCTGCCATTGCCTGAGTGCTGGAATGAATGTCCCCATATACTAATTAGGCATGAGAAATGAACTTGGTATGTCCAATCCCCTTAGGACCTTTACCCCCACCCTCAGATGCTTATAAACCCATTTCACTGACAGTAAACTGAGAGAGCTGATCAACTTTCTCCCGGAAATGTTTCTCTCATCATGTGCTCACTCTCCCCAGTTGCCTGGATGCCTTGAGGTGGGGGGGAATCCCAGCCAGCCCCCAGAACAAGAATCCAGGAACCCACAGCTGGCACCCGAACAGGGACCTTATGAGATGGACAGAGTAGGTGAGTGCTTTCCCAGAGGGACTGGGAGACATCAGCCCATGCGGCCTTGCCTCCACGTTTTTGAGGGCTGGCAGGTTTCTCTTTTCCCCACTTTATTTTTGGCTCATGCCATCATGTGGGACCAGACATGACGAACTGACAACTGATGTCTCTTGGTCGAGGCCACTCTTCGGTATTGACTGAAGGCCAGCCATCTTCTGCCTGGACCCCAACACCCTGTTGGGTGTTGGTAAAAACCCTCTATCTATTTCTCTCTGACACAAAAAACCAGTAACACATCGACCTCTTAAAAGCCTGTAGGGCAGGACACTGGCCTCTTAAACTTGTGGACAGGCTCATGCCTGGATCTTTGGGGAATCCCCGTGTGCTAATCAGCCCTTGGGAACATTGCTTTCTGGTCTTGGCATTTCTAATCTTTCTCTGTCATGGGTAACATTGCCTCCCACCAAAAAAATCTCAGGTTCATGGAATAAGAGCTCTTCTGAAAGTTAAGGGAATTAAGCTCTCCCAGAGGGAGGCCAGCTCCTTTTGGGAAAAAGTCCTCCAGGTCACCCCCTGGATTTCTGGGCATCCATGTGGCCTAGACATGTGGACCCGCATTGCTTATCTGGCTAGGAAATGAAAAGCTCAGGAAGGAAATTTCCCCTCACTCCCTTTAAGTAGCGAAACTACAAGCCTACTTTGCAAGTGCTCCAAAGCAGCTGGAGTCAGAGTCAGGCAGCAGATAGACAATGGAGCCTCGGCCCATGCAGGCACCATGTCTCTGCCTCCTTTCTCAGTGGCCCCTGAGCGGGCACCCTCCTTCTTCAGTGACCTCTTGGTGGTCCGGACGCCCCCTCTTTTCCCAGCAGGCCCCCTCCTTCTTCAGCGGCCTCCCATTGGTCCTGGAGGCCCCCTCTTTTCCTAATGGTCCCAGGGCACCCCTCGCCCTTCTTTCCCCTTCAGGTAGCCAGAGTCCTTGGACTCTGGCAGTCATCTTGGCCAGTCTTGGTCATTACCTCCACATGTACTAGACTGGACCCTGGGTGAGCGCCTGGGAGCTGGGCAGGGCTGATCTAAGGTGTATGCAAGGCCCGCCCAGCCACCACAGAACACCAAAAAACAGCAAGAAATAAAAAGGTCATGTTTAACTAAAGCCTATGGTAAACTGAAGTTTTACGTAAAGAATGTCATACTTTGTTACAGAGAGGTTTATTGAAAACAACAGAATTCTCTCTGAAGTGGTAACTTATAAATTTCCAGGTATTAAAAAACAAAAAAGATTGTAATGTCCTGCTACTTAAAAGGACGGGGGCAACTGACTTGACTTCTAGGCCAGTCTGCCTCAAGATAGCAACAAAATTTGCCTTAGTTACTCCTAATAAAATCATTTCCAGGTGTGTTATTGGTATTAATGACATTGTCTTTAGACTACTTGCTTGTCAGTCAGTAATAGGATTAATCAATTTGGTGTCACTTTTCTTAATAGCCTTATAAGAAAGATGTTTAATAATGGGCTGAGATGAGTTGATTGAAGGAACTGGGAAGGAATTTTTCAATGTTGGGACATAGAATGCTTGTTAAAAATGCTTTTTGAGTGGTACTTACATCAGAATGTTAAAAGTATGTTGATAAAGATGTGTGTATGTAGGAAAGAATTTTCAGGCTAAACCTAAACACCATGCCTAAAGTTAGAGATTTTTCAACTGTTTATAAACTTAAGGAACAAAAAACTAATTTTCAGGCTAAAATATGTTGGGATAGTTTGTGTAAGCTTTATCAAATTTAAGTCATGGGTAAAATATAATATTGTTTTATGTCATTAAAAAGTTCTATGGTACATAAAATCAATATCTATCAAGTTTAAGCCAAAATCATTGGTTTTCAAATGATGTCTTTTCTTTCAAAAAGGTTTATCAAGGGTTATATTAGAATTTATATGCCTTATGCTGCCACAGTACAACAAAAATTTTAGATTGGACAAAATGATTTTAGAAGCCCTTGTGCCATTCTTTAACTAAATCTATTTCAATAATCAAATGTGTTCTATATGTACATACATCCAGGCTGGTGTAACTTCCTTTCTAAGTGTATTAATAACCTATGTAGAAGCCAAAGCCAATTGGAATCATCAGAGCAAAAGGCGCCGATATTTTGGCCTGTGCTACCAGGTCATGAGGCCACTGGTGATGATGAGACATTTCTGCACTTGCCCCCTGATAAGTCACCTGTCTTCCTGAGCAGGGAGGATATGGAGACCCAAACAAATATGGTGTACAGTCTAAAACAGGAGAGTCATAATTGAGGAGCAATCAGTCCTCCTGAGTTCCCAAAGAAGGGAAAACTGCTTGGCCAGCATGGCTCTGACTCATCCTAACACAGAAAACACCAGTAAGCTATAGGACTACTCCTGGGTCCCTAAAATCTCTTTGGAGAGCCATTAGTGACCTAAAAAATTAATCCTTAATTAAATGTTGGCTATCTGCATGGTCTTAAACACTCAGAGAGAAATATATAACCAAATATAAAGAATACCTCAAATATATGAATGGCCTATTAAGTAATACAACAGGAGCTTTACAAGAGGGGAAACAAACAAACATTAAGACATCTTTTCCCCATAGTTCTAATTCTATAATAATAATAAAAAACAACTATAGATGTCAAAAGGGTTATTTTGAAATCTAGAATATATAAAGTTCGGAGACCAAAAAATATATTTGTACAGCCTTTAGTGACACCTAATGGCTCTCTATTATCAAGGTTAAATGTTGTGTATATGTTTCTGAGAGCTCTGCTAATATCTCATATGTTTCACAAACCATGTCAAATACTACTGTGCTATTTAATGAACAGTTCTGGAAGAAAATCTTAGCCAGTTCATCCTCGGATGGTCCTGAGACAATACAAGTCTGTCTACCTGAATTCCCTCGACCTCATAAAGTTTGCTATGTACTCGCTTCTCCTTAACTCCTTACTTTTATTCTTTCTCCCCAGTGTTCTCTTCCAAGACTATCTTCCTACACTCTGGAGTCCATTAGAATAGTTCCCCTCTCTGTGAGAGACTATAACTGCAACAAGTCCCCACTTCATGCCCCATTCAGCAGGAAATAGTAAATGATCTGATGTCTTTGTCTCAGTCCCCTAAAAACAGTTAGAGTGTCTTCTCATGAGAGGGAGAAATAAAAGGGGATGGAATTAGGGTGACTACACCCCTGAAGGTAAAATGATAAGAAAGATTTTCTTATCTCTTGCCCATTTCCAAATAACTGTTTTTCCATGTGTGCTCTGAGTCCCTGGCTCTGCAAAGGACAGGCCTCCCCCTCTTTGATGCAGGTCAAGTTATGTCTCTCTGCTTGTCCAGCTCTAAGCCAACCAGAGCTGAATGCCTGCTCAATATTTCCATAATCAGGACCAGTTGTGTCAAGATACTGGCTCTCCTTTGGTGCAAAAGGAGTAACCACCCCATACATAAATATTTCTTCTCCTACTTACTGTTCCCCAGTCTTTATTGCTTCACAGGAGTATCTCTACAAAAAATCTACAAACTCCACCTAAGCCAATTGCCTGCACCAACTGAAAGAGATTGTCATCCTTCTGCTGGTGGGCCGTGGCATGACTGTCTCTGGGTGCCTCTGGTGACCAACAGCCTTGAATCTCTCCAGAGACAATTAAACTTTCTCGCAGGTGTGATACTTCAAAACTGTCTAGCCTTAGACTTCATTACTGCTGAACTTGGGGGGGGGGGATGTATGGTCTTGGGACAAGAATATTGTTTTCTTTGTTAACAAATCAAATGTTAAGCTGCTTGACTGCTACGAGCCTGAGGACCCCACCACCTGGTTCTCTAACCCTTTAGTTACTTGGCTTCTCCTTAGCCCCTTCCTTACTATAGAAATCCTATTGCTTGTAGCCCCCTGTCTCATCAAATTTCTCAGATAACAAATAACTAATATTGCTAAGGTTGCTATTAATCAGGTCCTTGTACACCACCTAACTCTATCTGGACCTATGGTAGATTTTTAAAAAAGTCATTTGGGATGACACTGCCCCATTATGAAAACAAAGGGGGACTTGTCAGGCACTTCCAGGCACAGGCTGGAGCCTTCAGGAGAGGGGCAGAGCCTAAATTCAGGTGTGCTTGGCTTGGAGAGGGAGTGGCCTCCTGTAGCCTGGGGGTCCTTAGCCATGCCTAGAAGCTCAGGCTGGTGTTATATTGAAGTCTTTGATCCATTTGGACTTGATTGTTGTGCATGGCGAGATGTGTTGATCAAATTTCAATTTCTTGCATATGGTTATCCAGTTTGTCCAGCACCATTTGTTGAAGATGCTGTCTTTTTTTCCCAGCCCTATTGTTAGGGCCTTTGTTGAATATCAAGTGCTGTAGTTACTTGACCCAAAGTATGGGTCCTCAAGTCTGTTCCACTGGTCTATACTCCTGTTTTTATGCCAGTACCATGCTTTTTTTTTTTTTTTTTTATTACCATGGCTTTGTACTACAGCTTTAGATCAGGTATGGTGGGTGATACTTCCAGAGGTGTTTCTTTTGCTGAGGATATACTTGGATATCTGAGGCCTTTTGCTTTTCCATATGAATTTTAAGATCAATATTTCTATCTCTGTGAAGAACCATGTTGGGATTTTGATGGGAATTGCATTAAATCTGTAGATTGCCTTTGGAAGGATTGCCATTTTCACAATGTTAATTTTGCCTATCCAGGAGCATGGGAGGTCTTTCCATTTTCTTAAGTCCTCTTCAATTTCTTTTTTGAGTGTTTTTATGTTTTCATTGTATAGATCTTTCACTTCCTTGGTTAATGTTATTCCAAGGTATTTCATTTTTTTTTGGTTGCTATTGAAAATGGGATAATGTCACTTATTTCTTTCTCTGTATCTTTGTCATTTGCATATTGAAAAGCTACTGATTTTTGTGCATTGATTTTGTATCCTGCTACTTTGCTGAAGGACTTTTGGAATGGAGGCTCTCAGGTCTCTTACATATAAAATCATGTCATCTGTGAATAGTGCTAACTTGACTTCTTCCTTTCCAAATTGTATCCCCTTTATTTCTTTCTCCTGTCTTATTGCTTGAGCTAGGACTTCCAGTACTATATTAATGAGCAGAGGCGAGAGTGTACACCCCTGTCTTGTTCCTGATCTCAATAGGAATTCCTTCAGTCTCTCTCCATTAAGTATTATTTGGGCTTTAGGAGCTTTGCATATAACCTTCATTGTGTTAAGATATAAACCAACCATGCCAATTCTCTCCAACGTTTTGATCATGAAGTGATGTTATATTTTGTCAAAGGCCTTTTCTGCATCTATTGAAATAATCATGTGGTTTTCGTGTTTAGCCTTGTTTATTTGGTGTATTACATTGACAGATTTCCATATGTTGAACCACCCCTGCGTTCCTGGGATGAAGCCCACCTGACCAAGGTGGATAATGGATTTGGTGTGTTGTTGAATTCGGTTTGCAAGGATTTTGTTCAGGGTCTTTGTGTCTAAGTTCATCAGGGAACTAGGCCTGTAGTTTTCTTTTCTTGTGGCATATCTACCTGGTTTTGGTATTAGGGTGATAGTAGCTTCATAGAAGGAGTTGGGGAGCTTTCCTTCATCTTCAATTATGTGGCATAGTTTGAGAAAGACTGGTTTCAATTCTTCCATGAAGGTTTGATAGAATTCAGCTGAGAAGCCATCTTGTCCTGGACTCTTCTTTTTGGGGAGGTTTTTTTTAAATCACCTTTTCAATTTTGATGGGTGTGATAGGTTTGTTTAGGAGATTAATCTGCTCTGAGTTCAGCTTTGGTAGATGGTATGTGTCTAGGAATTTATCCATTTCCTCTATATTTTCCAATTTTGTAAAGGATTTTGAAGTAAGACCTGATAATTCTCCCAATTTCACTTATGTCTGTTGTGATCTCTCCTTTTTCATTTCTGATTTTGTTAATTTGAAGTGCCTCTTCTTTTTTTTTTTTTTGCTTGATCAAATTGGCCAGGGGTTTGTCAATCTTGTTTATTTTTTTCAAAGAACCAACTTTTTGTTTCATCAATTTTCTTAATTGTTTTCTTGGTTTACAATTCATTAATTTCTGCTCTGGTCTTAATTATCTCTTTGCATATGGAGCTTTTTGGGTTGGATTATTCTTGCTTTTCCAGTGCCTTTAGGTGGATGGCTAGGTTATTGATTTGGGATCTCTCTGTCTTTCATTCATTCATTCATTCATTCATTCTTTTTTTTTTTTTGGTTTTCTGAGATAGGGTCTCACTCTAGCTCAGACTGACCTGGAATTCACTATGGAGTCTCAGGGTGGCCTCGAACTCACGGTGATCCTCCTACCTCTGCCTCCCGAGTGCTGGGATTAAAGGCGTGCGCCACCACACCCGGCTCTCTGTCTTTTTAATGAAGGCATTTAGTGCTATGAATTTTCCCCTGAGGACTGCCTTCATTATATCCCATAAGTTTTGGTATGCTGTGTTCTCATTGTCATTCATTTCTAGAAATTTCTCTATTTCATTTTTCATTTTGTCCACTACCCATTTATTGTTTAAAGGTGTGCTGTTCAGTTTCCAGGAACCAATGATATTTTTGGTGGGTATTTTGTTGTTAATTTCTGGCAATATAGCATTGTGAGCTGATGTCATGCAAGGGATTATGTCAGTCTTCCTGTTTTCATGGACTTGAAGTTTTTTGTGCCTTCTCTGGGTTAGGTTATTGTGATCTGCTTCTTGCAAGTACCTGAGGTTGATTATTTGATTCTCCTGTGTGGAGGATTTCCTGAAATACTCTCTGTAGGTTTGGTTTTGTGTTCATATAGTTGTAAAGTTGAGTTTTGTCATGGATGGTTTTTCTTTCACCATCTATTATGAGGGATACTTTTGCTGGGTAGAGTAGTTTGGCTTGGAAGCCATAGGTTGTTAGAGTTTGCAGTGTTCCATTCCAGGCCCTTCTGGCTCTCAAGGTTTCCATTTAGAAGTCTGAAGTGATTCTGATGGGGTTACCTTTAAATGTGATATGTTGTTTTTCCCTAGCTGCTTTTAGGACTTTCTCTTTGATGTAAATGTTTATAGTATTAATGACAATATGTCTTGGAGAGTTTCTCCTTTGGTCCAATCTGTTTGGAGTTCTGTTAGCTTCTTGTGTTTTGATGGGCCTTTCTTTAGAGGTAGTGGGAAAGTTTTTTTTCAATTATTTTGTTGAATAAGTTCCCCATGCTTTTGGTCTGAATTTCTTCCCCTTCTGGTATTCCCATGAGCTGAATGTTGGGACGTTTGAGGGTATCCCATATTTCCCTCATGTTCTGTTCACAAAAAATTTTGAACTTATTGCAACTTTTGCACTCTCTAACTGTTTCTTCTGTTTTGTCTTCCAGATCTGAGTTTCTATCCTCCACATGGCTGACTCTATTCTTGAGAGCCTCTAAGGAGTTTTGGGCTTGTTTAGGTTTGCATTTTCTACTACTTTTCTATGTATGGTTTCCATCCCTCTGCCAAGTTCCCTTTTGGTATAATTTTCTGATTTTTCTTGATGCTTCTTAGAATTCTTCCTTGCATTTCTTTATGTCTTCATTTAGCATAGCCATCTGGTTTTTTAGGCCTTTTTTTCCCCCTTTATATCCTTTAACTGTGTTTGGACCCCTTCTATTTTCTTATCTATTAGGTCTAGTTTAGTGATGGCAGCATCCATGATTATCAGTCCTTTGCTGCTTTGGTGCAAGTTCTACCAATAGCTTGGTCAGGGCTGCATTGCTCATCACTTCATTTTGGGTTTCTGATCCTATTGTCTCTTCTATGTTTTTTTTGGTTTTTCGAGGTAGGGTCTCACTCTAGCCCAGGCTGACCTGGAATTCACTATGGAGTCTCAGGGTGGCCTCGAATTCACGGCGATCCTCCTACCTCTGCCTCCTGAGTGCTGGATTAAAGGCGTGCACCACCATGCCCGGCTTTCTTCTGTTTTGATTAGAGACTTCCATGGTAGGACTGGGAGATCTTATTGTATTTACTTGCATTTGATTTTTTATGTTATTTCTTTTGTGTGTGGTCTTCCCATCACAGTGTGGGAGCAGGGAGAATGGGACTGTGGTCGATGTGGGCATGGGAGGTAGTGCAATTTGCGGGGTGGAGATGGGCTTGAGGGTGGGGGTGGAGCTTGGGGGTGGGTTGTATGGGGTATGGACAGAGAGTGGAGGGTCAAGATTCACTTGGGCATGGGGCAGGTTGGAGCCAAGTTGGTTTGAATTCTCAGGGGGCAGGTGCTGGGCTGAGCAGAGCAGAGCAGGTCTGAAGTCCAGTGGGTTGGGGTGGAGCAGTGTAGAGGGGGTCAGAATTTGCGTGGGGGCAGGGCCAAGTGGTTGGATCTGACAGTAAAGGGGGGGGCAAGCAGAGCAGGTGGAGGGAAGACGCAGGGTGGGGTGGGTAGAAGTCTAGGGGGTGGCCCTGCAGAGTGGAGCAAGCAGTCAAGGAGGGTGGGAGTGGAGCTTGGGGGCGTGTCATGTTGAGACAGAGTGGGGAGGGTCAAGACTAGGCAGGGGGTGGGGTGAGGTGAAGCAGAGCAGGTCTGAAGTTGAAGAAGGTGGGGATGGGGCAGGCTGAGCAGAGCTGAGCAGAGCAGGTCTGAAGTTCTGTGCTGGAGAAATCAATTTGCACGCTTGGGGGTGGGACAGAGTGGAGGGGGTCAGAATTTGCGTGGGGTTGGGGCTGAGCAGGTCAGATCTGAAGTTCTGGGTCAGGGGTGGGCCAAGTGGAGTGGGTGGAAGTCGAGGGTTGGGCGGGGCTGAGTGGAGAGATTCCAAGTCGGGGCTGGTGGGGGTGGGGTGGAGAGGGATGGGAATGGGGGGAGAGTAGGGTGTGAAGACACAGGGAGTGTGGGGGAGGAATCTGTGACCTCATGGGAGGGGGGAGGGGAGGTGTGTATCCTGGCAATCGCCTATGCCTTGGGGCACAGGTAAACTACTGGCCTGGGTCTCCTTGCCTGCAGTTACTGTGAGAGTAGACTGAGGCTGGGACTCTGGTTAGGAAGGCCACTTGGGGTGATTGGGGGACAGGTGGGTTACCCTAGAGCATAGGAATCAGCCACTTCCCTTTTTGACCCCTCTGCACCCTCCCACTGGTGATCTATAGAGACTGTACTCCCCTAAAAGTCCCAGTGACCCCTTGATTCTTTGCCTCTCCTTCCAGGCAGTTGCGGCATGGTTAGGTGGATGCCGTCTTGACCGGAAGACCATAGTGTCATTTCTATTCATTATAAAGTGCTATAGTTTGAATTTGGAAAGTCCTCCAAAAGCCCATATAGTAAATGCTTAGTCCCCAGGGTGGCACTATGGGAAATGGTGGAGCCTTTAAGAAGTGGGGCCTAATGGGAAGTTGTTAGGTCATTGGAAACATTCTGTTGAATGGGATTATGGAACTCTGGCCCCTTCCATTCTCTCTTTTGCAGTCTGACCATGTGTGAAGTGATTTTGCTTTGCTATGTGCTTCTGCCCAGAGGAGTAGGGACAGTCAGTCATGGGCTGAAACTTCCAAAACTGTGGATAAAAATAACCCTTTTCTCTTTGGGAGTTGATTTTCTAAGGCATCTTGTAGTGACTGAAAGTTGACCAACAGATGGAGCCACAGACTCAACTGAGGCATCAGTGAGAGACAAGTGCCTGGAAGTCTTTTTACTTTGGGCATTGCTGTCTAATTCAAGAAGAGAAAGGAGAAGTAGGCATTTTTCCTAATTAAAGAGGATCTTTTGTGGCTGGAGAGATGTCTTAGCAGTTAAGGAGCTTGCTTACAAAGCCTAAGGACCTCGGTTCAGATCCCCACTACCCATGTCAAGCCAGATGCACAAGGTGGCAGATGTGTCTGGAGTTTGTTTGCAGTGGCTAGAGGCCCTGGTACACCCATTGTCTCTCTCTCTCTCTCCCTATCTGCCTCTCTCTTTCAAAAAGAAAATAAATAAAACATTAAAATATAGAGGATTTTCCTATAATGGCTACAATGTCTTGCTCTGCTTGGCTGGTAGAGCTCTCGTCCCAGCTGCTGGTACTCATGAGAACTCATAGCAGAGCCTGCTGCTGGGAAGAATGGCAGGAGTGATGCTTGCTTCTGTGTACTATATTTCTAGGAGGAGGATTATAACCACAGCACTGACTGGAGAGTGGAGAAAAGTTAATGTGGTTATACTACTCTGCATGAGCAATGAAGGAGACAGGGTAAACCTCAATAAGCACATGTAATGAAAAGCATAAGAGAAAGTTAAAGCAAGATCTTCCCAAACACAGCTTCATATACTGTGGGAGATGAGATGAGATGAATAGTGACAGGGGAAAAACTTGTAACTGAAATTGTGACAAATTCACTTAAGGAAGCTTTAGGGGCGCTAATAAAAGAAGAGAGAGGGATTTAGGAATAGGAAGGATGTTAATAGGAAGGATGTTATCTGAGGCCAAATACTCAAATATTTATGTGCAAGGAAATCACACAGACATCCTGATAAATTGTGGATCTTATTTAGTAGTTTGGAGTGAGGTTTGAAATCTGTACGTCTACGAAGCCCAGGTTTGCCAGTGCTTTCTGTTGAGAAGAATCTGGCACAAAGGAGAATTTCAAGACAAGTTTTAGGATGTGATGCTCAGAAGTGGTACTGAAGAGCACATGAAATGGGGTCATGTTTCCCTGGACAGCTCTGACCTTGTGGGTGAGTCTCTAGCAGGCCCTTGAAACATGGTAAAGAAATGTCCTTTCAAGAAGGTGGGTATATGGAAGTGGGTGGGAAAGAGCTGTCTCACATTTTGTTCTATCTGTTTTGCTCAATTTCAGAAAGATCAATTCAAGTGTTTTTAACAAAATTTAAAAAAAAAATTGTTTTGATAGAGAAAGAAGCAGATAGAAAATGGGCATACCAGGACCTCTAGACATTGCAAATGAACTGCAGATGCATGTGCCCCCTTGTGTATCTCGCTTATGTGAGTACTGGGGAATTAAACCTAGGTCCTTAGGATTCTCAGGCAAACACTGAAACCACTATGTAGCACTGCAGCCCTCAAATGTTTTCTTAAACATTGCCCACTCAACTTTCTCCTCTTAGGCTTTCATTTCAGGAGCAGACTCTTTAAAATGGCCTCAGAGTTTCATTTCTGAGGGAAGCAGGGAACTTTTTAATTTATGAAACTACTTTGAGATTATGGACAGATATTACTGTCAATCAGAATTCATTTGAAGACTAAGATAATGTTTAAGGGCTAGAGAGATGGCTTAGTGGTTAAGGCGCTGTTGGTTCTTGAGAGGCCCGGATGCGAGGCCTAGTGGAACTTCCTGAGCCTAGCTAAAGTTTGACAACCTGTCTCTGGTTAGCTATGACTCAGCAGGGCGCCAAATTGCCTCTGGCCTGCTACTTCCGCAAAAACATGAGAGTTCCTGCACGTGCGCATGCGCGCTTAGAACCAATCATTTCAAAAAGTCGCCATATGCTATTGGCCCTTACACCTCATCCTTTCCTGAGATCCCTGCCTTCGTTCTCAACGCTATATAAACACCTGCCTGTTACAATAAAGTGAGAACCTGTGCTGACAAGACTCCCAGCTCTGTGTGTTTGGCCATTGACACTCACCCTCCCCATCAATCCCTCGGGAGGAACCAGCAGGCCTGGTCCTCCTCCATCTCTACCTGTCGAAAAAACCCAACAGACTGGTGCCCTGTGTGAGGAATTCCCATTGAGGAGGTCAATTGCCCTGAGGGTGAGTGTACCCTTGTGGGGAACCATAGGGCACTAGGAAAACAAAAGTGCCTCCATCTTAAATAATGACTCCATTTTGTGATAAGTTGTCTGTTCTGGAAAGTCACAAGGTCTGCAGTTGTTTGTTAACCCATGCATGGAGAAAGAACAATGTAACCCATAAAGAATGAGAAAGTCATTATCTTGTAGCTTTGGGTCTGGGGCCTTATCCTGTGCAACATCTTGTGCCTTTGGGGCCGGGACCTTATCCTATTGAAACAGAACTGTAGCAATACCTAAACTGCTGACAAACTTCCCTGTTCTGCTGTATAAAAGGCACCCTGAGAAAAATAAAAATTGCAGCTTGATCAGACTCCTGTCTTGCTATCGGTTCCTTGTGTCTCTTGTCCCTTTCATTTCAGGTTTTCTGGGGTCCGTGCTCCCATTGAAGCCCCGCTGGCTGGGGCAACTGGTGCCCAAACGTGGGGCATGAGCCTAGGATTGCCTGAAACACCGTCTGCTACCTGCCCATTGGGATCCCACACCGAGGACACTGTGACCCGAAGAGGGGGTTAGACACTGGCCCGCTGGTGATGGCCACGGAATTGCCTGCCCATGAGTCAGATCTGCTCGAACACTCGGATGGTGAGGTAAGATTTTTTCTTTACCATGGGACAAGCATTTTCAAAAGAAGACTCTTTTGTGACTGGGCTAAAACAAGCTCTCAAGGTATGAGGAACTAGGGTTAAAAGAAAAGACTTAAAAATATTCTTGGATTATATTGGTGATCTCTGTCCTTGGTTCCCAAAGGAAGGGACTATAAATGAAAAACTTGGTTAAGAGTTGGAGATTGCTTACGTGATTATTATGATGCCTTTGGCCCTGAGAAGGTCCCTGTTTCTGCCTACTCTTATTGGAATCTTATAAATGATGTTCTTAAGGTCCACAATCATTCTATGGCTGTACAGGCCCTTGTCAATAAGGGAGAGGCTGCTCTTAAACGCTCTTCTAGGCCCCCTTCTGCTTGTGCCTCTGTCATTGTTGAAGATGAAACTCAAGAGAGACCTAAATCTCCTGCCTCTGAAAAGCCTTCCTATCACCTTTATCCCTCCCTAACGGATACTGAAGCTGGGTCCCCACTCCCTCATTGCCTGATGTAGGCCCCACAAGTAAAGCTCCTCTAGTATTGTGGGGAGCCCCCGGAGGGTCCCCAAGCGGGATTGTCTACTAGACCCAAAGACACTCACACGGAGAGCTCTCAATGCAAGACGCAAGAGGTTTATTGTACCGGTGCACCGGGGCTCGACACGAAGTCCTCACGCAGGAGAGGTGAAGAGCCCCGAGCAGCCGGGAGGTAGGAGTTTTAAAGGGAAAGATCATAAAACATGCGGAAATATCTCAAACATGTTTCAGCTCAGGGATTCTTCAGATGTCGTCAGGGTGTCGCCTCGGCTCAGGGATCGTGACCCCAGGCAGGGAGCTAGGGCCCCTGCGGTTAGGCATTGTTCAATTGTCTCTGAGCGGAGGCTTTCCAGAAATTGGGTAAGGGGGTTACGGTTGAGCAAACAGGGGTTGGGCAAACAAGCACAGGAGGGCAAACAAGCACAGATTTTTAAGGCAAAGGTCAGCATTTCAGTTAACTAGTTCCTTATCTGGGCCCGGGCGGCTAGTTGCAGAAAGTCACGTACGGCAGAAAGTCACGTATAACATGCTTTTCCTTCATAAAATGGCTGTCCTTATGTCTAGGTAAAGCAAGCAATTGTACAGAAGCCAAAGAAGCAGGTTAGTTGTATTTATTGGTAATCTTTCAGTATCACCTCCTCCCTATTGTTCGCCACTGCGCTCCCGTCCTCGACTGCTCCGCTGCCCTGCTTCCCTCTGTGCCTGCTGAACCTCTCGCTGACTCTCCCTTCATAGAATTACAATCTTCCACATTAGCTTCTGTCTCTGACCTCCGTAGGGCACTTCAGGATAAAAAACTTCAGCTGCAGCTTCTCCAGGAACTTGATTTTGTCCCAAAAGAACTTGCTGCCATTTCTAATCCTTCCTCTGACAGCCATAAGTGCAAAACAAAAGCAGACCCACACACCCGCAATACTGGCCTTCTTGCATTTCCTGTTACTCGCACACAGGCTCACTCTGACCCGCTTCTGTTCCCCTCCATGCACCCCATGCTGATAAAATTACTTGGAAAACCCAAAGCCCTATATGGGTTGACCAATAGCCACTTTCACATGAGAAAACAGAGGCTGCAGTATTGTTAGTGCAGGAACAACTTGCCACTGGCCACATCGAGCCCTGGAACTCCCCTACTTTTGTCATTCAGAAAAAATCTGGCAAATGGCACTTGCTACAGGACCCGAGAGCTGTTAATAAAGCCATGGTCCCCATGGGGGCACTCCAACCAGGACTTCCTTCCCCGGTGGCCATTCCCTATGGTTCCTTCAAAATAGTTATTGATCTAAAGGATTGCTTTTTTACCATCCCTCTACACCCTGAGGATAGGCCCTGCTTTGCCTTCAGCATCCTGCAAGTAAATTTTCGTGGCCCTATGCCTCACTTTCAATTGAAGGTTTTGCCCCAAGGTATGGCTAAGAGCCCCACCCTCTGTCAAAAGTTTGTGGCCATGGCCATTGACCCCCTCAGAGAGACTTTTCCCTCTGTCTACATTCCTCATTACATGGATGACATTCTTTTAGCTGCCTGTGACCAGAAACTGCTTTCCTCCTGCCTCCAGCGCCTACTGTCCAATTTGCAATCATATGGGCTTCAAGTTGCTCCTGACAAGGTTCAAACCGCTGACCCCTACCTTTATTTGGGCTATGAGCTCAAAAATCAACAGGTACTAACTCCCCAAATTCAACTTTGCACCTCTCATCTCTCCACTCTCAATTACTTCCAGAAATTGCTTGGGGACATTCAATGGCTTAGACCCTATGTAAAGGTTCCTACTGCTGCTCTTCTACCCCTCAATGACATCTTAAATGGAGACCGCAGCCTTACCTCCCCTAGACAACTTACCCCTCAGGCCCTTGCTGCCTTGAAAGAAATAAACAAGGCCATTAACCTCCAGACTGCCCAACAGATAGATTATGCCCTTCCCCTGGTTTTCATTGTTTGCCCTACTACCCATACACCTACTTGTGTATTTTGGCAAAGGCACCCTCACCACAATCGTGGCTCTCCCCTGCTTTGGGTCCACCTCTCTTCTTCTCCCACTAAAGTCATAACCACTTATCCCCTTTTGGTCGCTCAACTCATCATAAAGGCTCACAAGCTCTCCCGCCAACATTTTGGCAAAGATCCAAACACAATCCTCCTCCCCTACGGTCCTGACCAACTCAAGTGGCTTCTCGAGACTGATGATGATTGGCCTATAGCACTTTCTGCCTTTATGGGCATTATTGACAATCACTATCCTTCTGACCCCCTTATTCAGTTTGCCAACATTCACTCTGTTGTTTTTTCCCTTAATACTTCTTATGACCTTATTAAGGATGCTCCCTCTATATTCACTGATGGATCAGCTAAAGGTACAGCTGCGTACGTGATAAATGGACAACCAACTTCTCTCCATACCCCATACTCCTCTGCCCAATTAGTGGAGCTTTACGCTGTTCTCGAAGTTTTTAAACAATTGCCTTCACAGCCCTTCAACCTCTTTACTGACAGTGCTTATGTTGCTAAGTCAGTCCCCCTACTGGAGACAATGCCCTATATCAAACCTTCCACTAATGCCTCTGCGTTGTTCCGCTCCCTTCGGGATCTCATTTGGCCTTGGTCTCACCCCTTCTATATAGGCCACTTATGTGCTCATACCTCTCTGCCCGGCCCTCTGATGCAGGGCAATGCTGATGCAGATGCTGCTACTCGCTTTGCTCTCGTAGCCCTAACTGACCCTCTCTCCTCGGCACAACAGGCTCACAATATACATCATTTAAATTCTCAAACCCTCTGCCTTGCCTTCAAGATCAACCATGCTCAAGCTAGGGAAATAGTTAAGTCCTGTCCCGCTTGTTCTGTCTCCTTACCAGTTCCCCAATTGGGAGTCAACCCACGCGGTCTTCTTCCCAATGACATATGGCAAATGGATGTAACTCACTTCTCAGATTTTGGCAAGCTTAAATATGTTCATGTTACAATTGATACCTTTAGTGGTTTTATTTTTGCCTCTCTCCATGCTGGTGAAGCTTCAAAAAATGTCATCTCTCACGTTCTTCAATGTGTCTCTACATTGGGAACTCCAAAAATCATTAAAACAGACAATGGTCCTGGATACACTAGCCATACCTTCAAGAACGTTTACTCTATGCTTCAGATAAAACATGTCACTGGCATTCCCTATATCCCTCAGGGACAGGGCATTGTGGAAAGGGCTAATCAAACCCTTAAGGCTACACTTAGTAAATTAAAAATTCACCCCTTTTATGGTATAAAAAATACCCCACGGAACATTTTGGCCCATGCTTTGTTCTTAATTTCTTAAGCCTTGACAGTTCTGGCAAATCAGCCGCTGACCGCCTTTGGCATCCCACCACGGCCTCCACTCATGCCCTCGTTAGGTGGCGTGATCCCCTCACTTCTCAGTGGCATGGCCCCGATCCCGTCCTCATTTGGGGACGCGGCTCTGCTTGCGTTTATGATCAACAAAATGATGGGCCTCGTTGGCTCCCAGAACGTCTAGTTCGTCAATGGACACCACCCTCACCCCTTAAAAATTCACCCTCTCCCAGGGAAGGCTCCCCACATCCCTGAGGTTTTGTTCTTTCCTTTTCTGGACTATGGCTGCCCCTGCCTTCGTTGGCCTCTTGCTCCTGGCATCTGGATTGATCACCGCTGACCATTGACCCATGAATTTCACCTGGACCGTGCTCAGTGAAGTCGGTGATGTGATCTGGGCCCACTCTACAGTTTCTCAGACCATCCCCTGGCTGACCCTAACTCCAGACCTCTGCAAAATTGCCCTCGGCAGCCCGAACGCTTGGGGACTTGGCACCATTTGTACACAACATACTGCTCCTGAAAATGATCTTCACCACTCTTATGGTTAAGGGGGATGTTATAATTCTTACCAGAGGTCCTACTTACATTCTTTCTCCCTCTATGTTGCCCCTGGCCTAGGTGCCGAACCTTCGCCCTAGTTTGCGGGTGTACCCCATATCTCCTCCCTTATTGGCAGTTGTCTAAACTTAAAATGATCTGAGTGACTCCCCTCCGACAGGAACTGCATAGGAGTCAGACCTGTGCATATTGACTCACAAATGTGTGAGTACAATATGGGCACCAACATGGGTGCGAGGCATAGCACCGCAAGGGAAGGTCCCCTTTGACCGCTTCTGAATTCCCTGAGAGTCAAACCTGACTTCCATGGTGGTTGGTACTGTACTTTCTGTGTTGGCTCTGCCTCCCCTCCCCAAAAGGTACCAAGAACAACCAAGGTGGAGTAAGAACCGCACAGGAGGAGTCAGGTCAATGCTCCCCAGTTGGTTACAGGCCCACCGTGAAATCACAGGACCCTGGGAGTCCTAACAAAGTTTACAAAAATTGGCCACCACAGAAAACACCTTCTAAAACTAATAGAAAGGGAGGAGATATGGGGAACCAGAGGGCACTAGGAAAACAAAAGTGCCTCCATCTTGAATAATGACTCCATTTTGTGATAAGTTGTCTGTTCTGGAAAGTCACAAGGTCTGCAGTTGTTTGTTAACCCATGCATGGAGAAAGAACAATGTAACCCATAAAGAATGAGAAAGTCATTATCTTGTAGCTTTGGGTCTGGGGCCTTATCCTGTGCAACATCTTGTGCCTTTGGGGCCGGGACCTTATCCTATTGAAACAGAACTGTAGCAATACCTAAACTGCTGACAAACTTCCCTGTTCTGCTGTATAAAAGGCACCCTGAGAAAAATAAAAATTGCAGCTTGATCAGACTCCTGTCTTGCTGTCGGTTCCTTGTGTCTCTTGTCCCTTTCATTTCAGGTTTTCTGGGGTCCGTGCTCCCATTGAAGACCCGCTGGCTGGGGCATACCCTCATTACTATGAGGCAGTTCTCATATCTAATATGCTGACTTTTGCTTCTGTAACCTGCGCTCACTTGTCAACAGCTCTTCATTCCTTTCTCTTTCCTTTCACTTTTGGTTTGCTGGCAAGCCCCGTCTGCAGCGTCTGTATTTAAGAATGGGTCATATGTCCCTGGTGGACACACAGTGTGGACAGACCTGGAGGAGACTCGAGGCGTATTGCCCACTTATTTGAGTGGGGGCTCCATCCAGGAAGACAGAGCAAACCTACTGGGGAGACCTGCTCCCATCCATACTGTGTTTGGTATCATCGAGCCATCCCCTAAGGACACAGACTCGTCTGACCATCACAGATCTAAACCTGCACTTAATTCTGCAGCATGTTTAGCTACCTTTTGGGTCCTTTGTGTTTGTGTTGTACTCGTGTGTCTGTGTGTTGCTGTTGCCCTAATTGTATGGACACTCCTCTCCTGACTTTATAATATGGGGCAGTCTACCTCTAAATCCAATTGTGCCTTAGAATCTCTTAGGACACTCCTGAAGATTTGACTGATAATCAGGCTCAACAGACCTGGAATTGTCTTCTTAAGTTGGCGCCATGGCTGCTGGAAAGAAATCTCTTTGATTGGGTCACTTGGGATAGGGTACAGGCCCTTGTTTGTCGGGCACATGTGGAGAAGGGTCAGATACCCCCCTTAGGGGTCCTCCCTACGATCTCGGCCCTCAAGGGCTGCTTCCCTCCAAGACCAACAAAACAAAAACAAAAGGCAGAGGAAAAAGGAAAAGATAGTACACAGCCCAATCCGACTACTCCTCCTGGAGATGCAGCTTTAAAAACCCCAGAAAAGGTTGGATCCTTATACCCCTCTCTTCATCCCTTTGGGAGTGCTCCTTGGCCTTCCTGGGGACCTCCCCCACCTCTCCATTGAATAATCCTTTCTGGACCTCCTCGCCCCGCCCTTCATATTAGGCCGCCAAGATGCCAGAAAATGAAACTACTTTTCTATTTCCCATCAATCTAAACCCTGGGGGTAATTGCCCCACTCCTTGGGATCCACGGGAAGCTCAGGACCTTAAGGAACTCAAAAAGGTGGTCTCGGAGGATGCACCCAACTCTCCTTGGGCTGAGACCCTGTTATAGGGACTTGCCCATCAAATTGTATGACCCAAGATTGGAGAAATCTAGTTAAGGCCGTCTTGTCGGGTCCCCTATACATTAAGTGGTGTGCCTTTTTTCAAGATGAGTGCTGTACACAGGCAGAGTGAAACCAGTCAACAGGCCCCTGTGCCCATAACTTTTGGGATGCTCTCCGGCACCTCTGATCAGTACGCCACTGGCACTCAACAGGCAGCTATACCTGACCCGTATAGAGACCAAGTCAGGGCACTGGGTTTATTTGACAGAGAAAGAGAGAGGGAGGGAGGGAAGGAGGGAGGGAGGGAGGGAGGGAGGGAGAGAGAGAGAATGGGCATATCAGGGCAGCCACTGAAAATGCACTCCAGACGTGCGCCCCCTGTGTATCTGGCTAACGTAGGTCCTGGGGAATTAAACCTGGGTCCTTTGTCTTTGCAGGCAAATGTTTTAACTTCTAAGCCATCCCTTCAGCCTCTAAGCAGCTTTCTTGTCGCTTTTTCACCTGAGGTTGATGGTCCTCATGGCCACCATTATTTCCATAGAGAGAGGTGTGAATAGATTGTAATGGGAAGTTAGCATCTCTGTAGATTTATGAGCCCAACCATCCCTGGTCACTGTTCAGATAGTATCTCCTCTTATCACATCTCTGCCATCATAACCTGGGAGGTAGCATCCAGGGTCCAAATAAATGCTATAACTTGAGCTCAGTTGGTGTTATTTTCTTTGCTTCATAGTGGTTATTCAGGTGTACATGTCCAAGCTCTATGAAATATGGCATCGTGTCTTCTCTGTATAGGAAGTGCTGATTTGTGACACTCATTTTCCAGATAATTGTTTTCCTTGGTCTTATATTGCTGGAGACCACTCCCAGGAAACCACATCCAGTGTCTTCTTCCTGGAGCGTGGTCTTGCTCAGATAAGAAAACATGATTTTAGATCTTATCCAAAGCCTATGCAAACCAGTTTGGTTCAGAAAATTGATCTGTAAATCTTATGGGGTCCCATATTTTCTTGGGTACTTACATGGTTTCAGATAAGGCAAGAAATATTGGTGTAGTCTGTCCTTAAAATTACAACATTGCTCTTTGAAGCCAGCCTGTAATTGAAAATACTGGGAAGTGTTATGAAATGGAAATAAGTTCTTAGATGTTTTGAACTCTGAAAGAACTTTTTTTTTTTTTTTTGCACTAAAGGTTGAACTTAGGACCTTGAATATGAAAGGAAAGCACTCTATCACTGAGCTACATTCCTAGATCTTTTTATGCTTATTTTGGGACAGGGTCTCATTGTGTAGCGCAGGCTGGTCTTGAACTTTTGGTGCTCCTGCCTTGGCTCTCTGAGTAGCTGATCTGTGTCTGTGCCATTAGGACATGTTAAAAAGAGGATTTCTGATTGGGAGGGGATTTCAATCAAAATACATTTATGAAAACTGTCAACAAAAATTATAGTATTCCAATAACAGCATGTGGCTAACATCCACAATGAGGTGTTGCTCACAGAGACAAGGTTTCCCAAAAGAAGACAGATTTCTGTCAGAGTACTTAATGACCCACCCAAGGTTAGTGGTAAGACCCTACTGCTGAAGATACCATATGCTGTTGGTACGTAACATGAAGTGACTTGGCTGGAATCTGGAAGAGAGTCAGTCCCCAGACAGTTAGCTCATCTAGTGCCAGAAGGTGCTACATGAGCAACTGGGGGAAAATGACCAACATTTGTCCAAGCAACTTGTGGTCTAAGCTACTCAGCAGCAAACAACCTGCGTCATGGTCATACAAGTGCAGTAGTGGCACACAGCCATGGTGGGAAACCAACTGCTCTTGACTTGGCTAACTGATCTGCTCAGTGGAATGGAACCCATAGTTGGAGCTGGGAATCAAGTTAGAACCATATCCAAAAGGAGCCCAAGCCGGGCGTGGTGGCACACGTCTTTAATCCCAGCACTCAGGAGGCAGAGGTAGGTGGATCACCGTGAGTTCGAGGCCACCCTGAGACTCCATAGTGAATTCCAGGTCAGCCTGGGCTAGAGTGAGACCCTACCTCGAAAAAACAAAAAAAAAAAAAAAAAAAAAAAAAAAAAACAAAACAAAACAAAAAAAACCAAAAGGAGCCCACTCTCCATTACCAAGCTCCCACCAATCATGGGCTACAAGAGGGCCTACACCTATTAAATTCTCTCTAAGAAAACAAAAGTTATCCCATTTATCTGGTGCTGACTTCACTCTTTTCAGATGGACACAGATTCTAAGGAGAGAACTAGCCCATTACACCTCAAAAGGGTCCCAGCTGAAACTAAGAGTATTTGGGGAAATGAATAAGAGTGCTGCTTCCTTGGTGAACTTGGTACCAGCACAAGGATGAAGGAGATAGACACAGAAAACACTCAACTCCTACCAAACCAGATATCCAGAGACACAGAGGTTCCCAAGACCTCATCACTGAAGCAGACCTAAAATGAACCCAACATGGCTCAGGGAAATTTGTGGAAGAGGGGGTGGAAAGAATGTTAGAGCCACACGTTGGGTCACTATGCACAGAGACATTGCCTCTTATCCATAACTAATGGCTAACCACACAATGCCTGATCTATATTCCCCAATGAGGAGGGTCCCTGCAGATGGGGAAGGACAGGGAGGAGGCTAATGATGGTACCAACATGACTGTGTACACACTGTGTACTTAACTGATAAAAAAGGAAAAAAAATATATATAGCATTAAAAAAAGAGAGAACTTCTATCTCATTTCCACTTGAGTTTCCAGGTCAGTCCTCTCTGGTGACACAGAGGACTTTGTCCATTGGAACTCACCCAGCCTTAACAGGAAACACTTTACCTGGGTCTAATGGAAAGCAGCCACTTGGGGGTACTGTATCTGTCTCATGTAGTGAAGTTGGCTGAATGAAGCACTCATGGTCGCCAGGCGTAAAGCAACAGTAACACACAGATTGCTCATATGGAAAACAGTCCCTTTCCCACTTGATCAGCTGTTGGTTCAAAAAGCCTTCCCCACATCAGTATTGCCTGACTTGTTAGGGAATAAAACTCTGAGCACTGCTCTCATTTGTTGTAGACCCACTGCATCTTGGCTCTGTGTGCTCACCAATGTCTTTTCTTTCCCACAACCAACTTGCAAAATAGCTGGTCTCATTCTCACTCACCAGTGTGGGCCACTGGGGCTTAAAGAAGAGAGGTCTTAGCATTCCTCAAGGGTGATGAAATGGGATGACTTGTCAACACAGCTGGCCTTAACAGTGACAAAAAAATGAATGAGATGGCTTCAACCCCCAATGTCATCCATCTCTTTTACTTCATTGTCCTGTCTGTCATTTCTTTTTCTCCTTTGGGGATTTAGAAAGCGTGAGAAGTACAGAAGGAGAAGGAACAGTAAGAGAAGATAATGCTAATGGTTCAAGCTAGGAAGAGGACTGCAAATTCAGAAGGTTAGTGGAGTAAAGTCCCATCTTGATTCTTCAGGCTCTAACATACATGAACATTTTCTTCTGATGAGACAGAAGTGTGTGTTCTGGTCACAGTCTTTGCTGGTGAAGTAGCACAGAGGAAGGGTGTGGAGAAGCTCTCTGGGGCTATCTCTCTACTTGCCAGAATCAGGGGCAGTGGTGTGGATGGTACAGGATGTGGGGGTGTCTCTCCTATTTCTGGAGACAGGTCCAGGTCTCCAATAACATTCACAGTTCAGATACATTTTGCCATTAAAAAAAATTTTTTTTTGTTAGTTTTTATTTATTTATTTGAGAGCTATAGACAGAGAGAGAAAGAGGCAGAGAGAGTGAATGGACGCGCCAGGGCCTCCAGCTACTGCAAACTAACTCCAGACGCGTGCGCCCCCTTGTGCATCTGGCTAACGTGGGTCCTGGGGAATCGAACCTCGAACCGGCGTCCTTAGGCTTCACAGGCAAGCGCTTGACCGCTAAACCATCTCTCCAGCCCACATTTTGCCATTTTTTTAAGCACAAGGAGCCAGATATTTAGGAAAGCACTTAAAAAAAAAAACAAAACAAAAACCACCTTTGCGAGCCCTACACTCTGCCTCAGGGGCAGTCAATACTGCTACAACATGCTTCACACAGCTGTGGGCTAAGGCACCATAGAACCTAGTTCTGTAAAGCTAAGCCTTCCTTCTAGCTTCTCCTATAGTGACTTTGGCTTGCAAGGCAGCTCGTCCCCCTTCTTTGAACTGGGCTTATTTGCTAAGCAAAGGCAGTACTATCACATCTTGCTGATGCTTCGAGCAAACATCAGCAGCAAATGATCCTCTTAAGCAAGTGCAAGCGGCTGCAGGCAATGCTGGGGGCTACAAACACAGAATGGGCTCAAACCAAAACAACTGCTCAACCTCAATGCCATGGAGCACCAGAGGCCCCTTCAGAATACTGATGTGGGGAAGGCTTTTTGAACCAACAGCTGATCAAGTGGGAAAGGGACTGTTTTCCATATGAGCAAACCGCTTACATTTAGGGACAGGGAAACATGACTTCAGCTCTCCTCATTGTCTGGCTGCAAGCAGAGTGGCTCATCTGCCGAGGACCTGGATATGGGTATTAAGAGGTGTGGACCTGGGCTGGAAAAGAAAGTCCACTCTAGGGCTGGAGAGATAGCTTAGCGGTTAGGGCACTTACCTGCAAAGCCAAAGGACCGATTTTAATTCCCCAGGACCCAGTAAGCCAGGTGCACAAGGCGGCACATGTGTCTGGAGTTCGTTTGCAGTGGCTGGAGGCCCTGGCGCACCCATTATTTCTCTGTCTCTTTCTCTCAAATAAATAAAAATTATGGAAAAAAAAAGAAAGTCCACTCTGCACACTCTGGATCTTTACTTTTACCATGCAATATTCTTGTGATCCAGTGGGTTATTTCCCATTCTTCAGGAAACCAAGAGCCTTGGAATAGCCTGTAATGTTGGGGGAATCAGAGACCTCCTTGGCCAACAACTCACTGGGAGTATCCCATCCCTGGCACTGAAAATTTTCTAATAACAGTCTATGGCTTCTGGTTATTCCATTGTCCAAAAAAGTAGGTTTCCATATGACTTATTCATACCCTCTTAGATTTTGATTAGCCCTTCTGCACCCTTTCCTTTACTCAATCTTTTCACTGACCTCTTTTCATCTTGTTTGCCTCAAGGGCATCATTCTGGGGATACTTGTTTGAAGACTTTTGTAAGCAATTCATGAGTACTGTGGTGTCCAGGATGTGAGGGATATTTGATATGAGTAGAAATGTGTTTAGTGACGTATTTTGTATGTACTGATATTATTTCAGCTAAATAGTAATAATGATCTGCCACCGGGGCTCTGCACCACGCACCTCACACGTGGCTATCTTGTGTCAGTTTCCTTTCCAAAATTGGAGGCAGTTTCAGTGCAACATTTCTGAGGTACATCAGATGGAATAAATTGGAATCAATCAAATAAGCCATAACTTTTCATGTAACCTTAAGTATTTGTCATTGAGAGTCATAAATATGCACCAGCTTTTAAAAATTACTGCTTAAAATTCTGTGCTACAGATACTTCATAACTTGCTGCATCAGTGTTATCCCTTTGGACACCTTACTTTTTCCTACTTTTAATGAGCATGTTTCTCCACAAAATTTTGTTGCTAATTTAGAAATTTTTTTTTAGGATCTATTTCCTAAGTAGAGGTAAGGAGTCAAAGAGTATGACCACTAAAATAGTTATCAAAAAGATCATATTTAGGCTGGAGAGATGGCTCAGCAGTTAAAGGCACTTACTTGCAAAGCCTGATGGCCCAGGTTCAAATTCCAAGTACCCACATAAAACCAGATGCATAAAGTGGCACATATGTCTGGAGCTTGCAGTGGTACTAGGCCCTGTCATGCCCATTCTCATTCTCTGTCATTGAAAATAAATAAATAAAATTATTTTAAAAAGACAATTTTTCAGCTCATTGACTTGTCATATTAATTGAAGTGAAGATATTTTTGCAGGCCTATTATCCACAAGTAGCCTTCCAGAGTTTACACAAGTGTGTATTTGTGTCAAAGAGATAGTGTTGGAAAGCCTTGTGATGGAGCGAGAGTGGTAAGCCAGGCATCAGTTGGGAGTGAGCCCCATAGTTCTGCACTCTGATGTTGGAAGCCATCTGTGGTGGTTATTTTTGTGTGTGCTTGTTTTTGATGTAGGGTCTCACTTCAGTCCAGGATGACCTGGAACTTATTCTGTAGCTCCAGGCTGGCTATGAACTCATAGCAATATATTTCTGCCTCCCAAGTACTGGGATTAAAGGAGTGCGACACCAGACCCAGCTTTGTGGTGAGTATTTTCTGTAAAAATGAAAACACAACAAAACACCCCCAAGTTAGTCAGAAAAAACAGGAATTCCAGGAAGTGGACCATGCCACAGGTACATCTGAATCTAGTGGCTCTACTGATGGCAACAATATCTTTTTGGTTTATTTTCAAGTTGCAAGGTCAAAATATATGCCTGATTAGCTTTGGTCACTTAGATCTTCCTTATGTGCAGCAATGTAGTATAAATAGCATGAAATCCTTTCTTGCTGTGTCCACAGTGATTCCTTGAAATCATTCAAATTGTTTTTTTTTTTTTTTTTAAATCATGTATCAGTCCCTGCCTGTGCCAAACCTTGTGTCCTGGAGGGCAGATTTTCTGATGGGCCAGACAGAATCATGCATCTGTTTCTGTGTTTGAGAGTCCCATCAGAAAGAAGGGGTACCATTCAAAGAAAAAGCTGGAGTCAGGCAAAGGAAGTAAATGTTGGGATGGATGCTCATTAATCCTTGTGTGATTCTTGGAGTTGAGGTTTCTTCACTAGTAAAAGAAATTAGATTAGTTTCCAAAAGCCTTTTAAAAACACATCAACTTAGGGGCTGGACAGATGGCTTAGCAGTTAGGTGCTTGCCTGTGAAGTCTAAGGACCCCAGTTTGAGGCTCGATTCTCCAGGACCCACGTAAGCCAGATGCACAAGGTGGCGCATGCATTTGGAGTTTGTTTGCAGTTGCTGGAGGCCTTGGTGCGCCCATTCTCTATCTATCTGCCTCTTTCTCTCTCTGTCTGTCACTCTCAAATAAATAAATAAAAATACACAAAAACATCAACTTATATTATTCCAAAATTAACACATGTTGATATAAACATTAAAATAACTCAATGGGGCAAAGTGGGGGGGGGGTGGCTGTAGTCTCAACTACTTGTGAAGTTTGAGGCAAGAGGATCACTTAAACCCAGGGGTTCAAGGTCAGCCTGGAAAAATAGTAAATTTCCTATCTCAACTTTTTCTAAATTATACTCAAATTTATAACAGAAAAGGGAAAAATGCTGAGTTTTTCCAATCTAGTATGTTTTCTCCAGATTTCCCCCCTCATGCATAGTCAACATTAAAAAATTATTTATTTATTTATTTATTATAGAGACAGAGATACAGAAATAGGCAGGTAGAAAGAGAGAGAGAATGGGAATGCCAGGGCCTCCAGCAACTGCAAACAAACACCAGATGTGTGCGTCCCCTTATGCATCTGGCTTACATGGGTTATGGGGAGCCGAGCTTGGGTCCTTTGGCTTTGCAGGCAAGCACCTCAACCACTAAGCCATCTCTCCAGCCCATAGTCAACATTTTTTAACCAAAATTTTACCAATCACTGGGCTTATTACTTTTACATTTGATAATATATTGGACCTTTATCTTTGCTAATACATTTTATTTTTTTAGGAATTTAAGATTTAGTCGATATACATATACCATACTTTGTTGTTTGAGTAGTGTCCTTTGAGTGGACATCTGGTTTGTTTTTAGTTTTTTCTATTATAAACAGTTAAGTAATACATTTTTAATGGTTTTTTATTAGTTATATACACAGTATGTATACAGCCATGTTGGTACCATCGTTAGCCTCCTCCCTGTCCTTCCCCCTCCGCAGGGACCCTCCTTGTTGGGGAATGTGGGTCGTACATTGTGAGTTTAGCCATCAGTTATGGGGAAGAGGCAATGTCTCTGTGCATAATGTCCCAACATGTGGCTATAACAATCTTTCTGCCCCCTCTTCTGTGAATTTCCCTGAGCCATGTTGGGTTTGCCTTAGGTCTACTTCAGTGATGCAGTAGTACAGCACTATAAAAGATCTGAGTAGTCAACTGCAATGGTAAAACATCCACATGACAAGGCCCTTAAAACAAAAATCTTGTTCTTTACACAACTGCTAAAAGCAGTGTATGATTACATATATTTTGCCTTAATGTTCAAATTCTAAGTTCATAAGAAATCTAGTTAAAAAAAGTCTGACAGGAAACCAATAAACTTTTCCCGCCACAGAATAGCAGCTTTCAAGGCAAATTTCTTGGTATAAAGCTCCTAAACATATACTCTATTTCTTTGGTCTTTACTATTTATAAATTCAGAGCAATATTATAACAAGTAGCAAATATTGGAGTCAAGGAGACAAAGAATTCCAAAATGAGGTGTTCTTCTTGTTAGTTTTCTGTATTCAACTTGTTCTCCTTCCCCAAAACTGAAATGAGCTTCCAGAGGTGGTATGAAGAATCATCTATTGCTTTGGTAGAGAAATCACTTTTTAATTTGGACCCACAGCCATCATTAATCAAGAAAGCCACTTGCTTGAATCTACTAATACTTTTTCCTCCTTGGCTTTTCCTTAATAGGAAAGCAGAACCCTTCACTCACATGTGAAGGAAAGTCAAAGAAATCCCTACTCCAAGTCACTGGCATTGGCGAGCCCAAATGCCTGGCAGGCCAAGGTACATTTTTTTTTTTTTTGTACAGTGATGTGGATATGTTTGAAAGATAAATTACTACCAGTGGAACTGATATAGTAAAATACACTTAAGACTTGCTATAAATTGATTCTAGTTTCTGTAGTCAATGATTATTTCTAAAATTTCTTTATGGCAAAATTTTAGGAAGCTTGAAAGATTATACATAGGCTACAACAGAATGTTAAATGATATAGTAGAAAGTTCTGCATTAATTAATTAATTCTGCAGCAATTTTGAGCACTTATTAAGCATAAGATTCTGGTGGTGAACTTGTAGAGGTGAGTAATATATATGTCATTCCTGGCATCCTTCTCAGGGAAGGAAGATGGATATAGCACAATTACCAAAAGGAAAGATATCATGCATTAGGAATTTACAATAGGGAGACTAGAACTTGTCTGGGGAATTAACAGGCTTCTCTGAAAAAGGAGTGCCTCTACTAAAACCCAAAGAACAGTTGGCTTGAGGGGGTACAATGGGTAATCCTGGAAGAAGCCATACCTTGTGAGAAATGTGGCAAGGATGGGGATGGGGAGGGTAACATAGTGGAAGAAAAGCATAGAGATTGGCTGAAATGGAGGAAACCAGGGTGGTAGAGACTATGGCTGGACAGGCAGGCAAGGGCCAACTCCCATGGTTCTTATAGCCCATTGTACACATTTGAGGGCTTTAACACAATGGGGAACCAACTTAAGGGTATAAATGGCAAAGTGACACAATGGAATTGGCATTTGGAGGGATCACTTTTTCTGCTCTGGGTAGTGGATTGGGGATGAGCATGGAGTTTCAGATCAGCAGAGGCTATTGCACTGGTCCAGGCAAGACCCCAGAGTGCCAGGATGGGCTGATGATGGGAGCTGGATGAGTGGAGGTGGAGAGCTGAGGAGAGAGATGGCACTTATGCTGGAGAGGATCAGGACTTGGATTTAGGGGTTGGAGTCAAGTAAAGGGTGCACTGAAAGAAGGTTGGCCTAGATTCTAGTTGAAAATCCTTTGCATGCCTGATAGTCACTGTGTGAGCCTTGAGCATGTACAGGGCTACACAAATTTGACTATGTTTTTTTCAAGGTCGGGTCTCACTCTAGCTCAGGCTGATCTGGAATCCACTATGTAGTCTCAGTTTGGCCTTGAACTCACAGGGATCCTCCTATCTTGGCTTCCTGAGTATTGGGATTAAAGGTGTGTGCCACCACACCTGGCTTGATTTTTTCTTATTTTTAATTTTTTAATTGACAACTATATTTACAGACAATAAACCATGATATTTCCCTCCCCTCCCCCATCTCCCCTTCACAACTCTGCTCTCCATCATACCCTCTCTCCCTGTTAGTCTTTCTTTTATTTTGATGTCATCGTCTTTTTCTCCTATTATAAGGGTCTGGTATTGCTAGGCACTGCAAGGTCATGGATACTGAGGCCAATTTCTGTCTGGACAGTTGCATTGTAAGGAGTGGTACCCTTCCTTTGGCTCTTACATTCTTTCCACCACCTCTTCTGCAATGGACCCTGAGCCTTGGAGGGTGTGTTAGAGATGCTTTAGTGCTGAGCACTCCTCCATCACTTCTCTCAACACTAATTTGCTTTTTGGGTCATCCCAGTGGTCATCGCCATCTGAAAAGAGAAGCTTCTCTAACCAGAAGTGAGAGTAGCATTAATATATGAATATGAACATTAAATATAGTGCTTTCAGGGCAGTTTGGTAAGAATAATATATGCATTTAGCCAGACAAGAGCAGGCTTTTTACCCCTAAGGCACATGACCTCTGCTGCCATAGGCTTTTGATTAGGTTTTCAGCACCAGGAATGTATTCCTCCCATAGAGCGGACCTGCAGTCCAGTTAGAGAGCAGTTGGTTTCCCCCAGAGCAAACATGCCACTATTGCACCTGTTTGGTCATTTGCCTATCTGGTCAAACTTGAGGCTTCCAGTGTCCACTGTTTTCACTGCTGATGACTTCTGTCTCCCATAGGACTGCATACAGCACAGATTTTTCTAGCTTTCAGTTGGCTGGTCTACAGGGAGAAGGTTTTCAGCTCAGCACCACCTTGATTTTTCAGTGACCTTGCTGCCCACACATGAAGTCTTCAGCAATAGGGTCTTACCATCTGTTACTTGTGGGAAACCAAGGGCCTTGGCAATAGCCTGTAATGTTTTGGAGGCAACAGGGACCTCCCTGGCCAACAACTCACTGGTAGGTATCCCATCCCTGGCACTGAAAATTTTCTAGTAGCAATCTATGGCTTCTGAATGTGTCATTATCCAAAGAAGTAGGCTTTTATATGTTTTATTCAGAATATCTTGAATTTTGGTTGACCTTCCCCCCTTCTCTTACTCAATCTCTTCCCCTGGCCTCTCTTAGGCCATTCCACTTCCTGTAATCTATTCTTCTACTTACATATATACAATACCATCCCTTAAAGTCCTTCCCTTTCCTACCTCCCTTATAGCCTTTTTCCAGCTTACTGGCATCTGCTACTGATTTTTTTTTTTTTGGTTTCAGCTCACATACAAGTCAAAACATTTGTAGCTAGGATCCTCATATGAGGGAGACCATGCAATATTTGGCTTTCTGGGCCTGTGTTACCTCACTTAGTATAATCCTTTCCAGATCCATCCATTTCCCAGCAAATTTCATTTTTCTTTACCGCTGAATAGAACTCCATTGTGTAAATGTACCAAATCTTTATTATCCATTCATCTATTGAGGGAACATCTAGCCTGGTTCCATTTCCTAGCTATTGTGAAAAGAACTTAATAAACATGGTTGTGCAAGTATCTCCAAGGAAGTGAGAAGAGTCATTAGGATATATGCCTATGAGTGCTCTAGCTGCATCATATGGTATATCTATTTTTAGCTATCTCAAGAATTTCCATGCTGATTTCCACAATGGCTGTACCAGATTACATTCCCACCAACAGTGTAGAAGGGTTTCCCTTTTTCTTCATCCTCATCAACATTTATTGTCATTTATTTTCTTGATGGTAGCCATTCTGACAGGAGTGAGATGGAATCTCAAAGTAGTTTTAATTTGAATTTCCCTGATGGCTAATGATGTAGAACCTTTTTTAGATGTTTACATGCCATGTGTATTTCTTCCACTTAGAACTCTCTGTTTAGTTCCATAGCCCATTTTTAATTGGGTTGTTTGATTTCTTATTGTTTTGTTTTTTGAGTTCTTTGTATATTCTGGATATTAATCCTCTGTCAGGTGTATAGCTAGCAAAGATTTTCTTCCATTCTGTAGGTTGTCTCTTTGCTCTATTCACAGTATCCTTTGCTGTATGAAAGCTTTGTAATTTCATGAGATCCCAGTGGTTGATTAGTGGTTTTAATTCCTGAGCAATTGGGGTTATATTCAGAAAGTCATTGTCTATGCCAATATACTGAAGGGTTTCCCCTACCTTTTCCCTAACAATTTCAGAGTTCCAGGTCTGATACTAAGGTCCCTGATCCATTTGGATTTGATTCTTGTGCATGGAGAAAGACAAGGATCTATTTTAATCTTTCTACATATAGATATCCAGTTTTCCCAGCACAACTTGTTGAAGAGACTATCTTTTCTCCATTGAATATTTTTAGCATTTTTGTCAAAAATCAGATGGCTCTGGCTGCCTGGATTAACATCTGGGTCCTCTATTCTGTTCCATTGATCTATGTGTTTGTCTTTGTGCCAGTACCATGCTGTTTTTGTTACTATGGCTTTGTATTATAGCTTAAAATCAGGTGTGGTGATACCACCAACCTTATTTTTGTTGCTCAAAAGTGTTTTGGCTCTTCAAGCTTTTTCTTTTTGCTTCCAAATGAGTTTTAGGATTGTTTTTTTCTTTCTATTTCTCTGAAGAATGTCACTGGAATTTTAACGGGGATTGCATTTAATGTGTATATTACTTTTAGTAAGATTGACATTTTTACAATATTGATTCTTCCAATCCAAGAACACAGGATGTCTTTCCATTTCCTAGTGTCTTATGCAATTTTTCACTTAAGTGTTTTAAAGTTCTCATTGTAGAGATCCTTCACTTTCTAGGTTAAGTTTATTCCAAGGTACTTTAAAAAATTTTTTTTTTTAGGTAATTGAGAATGGGAGAGATTCCCTGATTTCATCCTCTGCATGTTTGTTGTCAGTATATACAAAAGCTACTGGTTTCTGTGTGTTTGTTTTGTATCCAGCTACATTGCTAAAAGTGTTTATCAATGCTAACAGTTTGCTGGTACAGTCTTTAGGGTCTTTTATGTATAGAATCATATCATCTGCAAATAATGATAATTTGATCTCTTCATTACATATTTGCACACCTTTTATGAGTGTCTCTTGCCTTATTGCTACAGCTAAGACTTCCATTACTATATTAAATAAAAGTGGGGACAGTGGACACCCTTGTTTCATTCCTAAATTTAGTGGAAAAGCTCCAAGTTTTTCCTCATTTAGTATTATGTTGGCTGTAGGTTTGTCATAATAGCTATTATTATGTTGAGATGTGTTCCTTCTAGTCCCAGTTTCTGTAAGACTTTTACCACGAAGTGATGTTGGATTTTGTCAAATGCCTTTTCTATTTAGATGATCATTTAGATGATCATGTGATTTTTGTCCTTCAGTTCATTTATATAGTGTATTACATTTATTGATTTGCGTCTGTTGAACCATCCCTGCATTTCTGGGATGAAGCCTACTTGGTCGGGATGAATAATCTTCTGGTATATTCTTGTATTCTGTTGGCCAATATTTTGTTGAGAATTTTGCATCTATGCTCATGAGGGAGATTGGTCTATAATTTTCTTTTTTTCTTCTGTCATTGTCTGGTTTTGGTATCAGGGTGATGGTGGCTTCATAGAAGGAGTTTGGTAAAATTCTTTCCTTTCTATTTTATGGAAAAGTTTGCGAAGCATTGTTGTTAGTTCTTCCATGAAGGTCTGGTACAATTCACCAGTGAATCCATCTGGCCTGGACTTTTTTTTAGTTGGGAGACTTTTTATAACTGCTTGGAGCTCTGTACTTGTAATAGGTCTATTTAATTGATTTATCTCATCTTGATTTAATTTTGGTAGGTCATATGAAGCAAGGAAATCATCCATTTCTTTCAGATTTCCAAACTTAGAGGCATATATACTCTTATAGCATGTCTTTATGATTTTCTGATTTTCTTTGGTATCTGTTGTAATAGTGCGCTTTCATCTCTAATTTTATTAATTTTTGTCTCTTTTTGCTTTCTTCTGGTCAGATTTGCTAATGGTATCAATCTTGCTTATCCTTTCAAAGGACTAACTCTTTGTTTCATTGATTCTTTGGATTTTTTTAAAAGAAAGTTTTATTTTATTTTATTTTATTTTATTTTATTTTATTTATTTATTTGAGAGTGACTGTCAGAGAAAGAGGCAGAGAGGGGGAGAGAGAGAGAGAGAGGGAGAGAGAGAGAGAGAGAGAGAGAGAGAGAGAGAGAGAGAGAATGGGTGCACCAGGGCCTCCAGTCACTGCAAATGAAGTCCAGATGCCACCTTGTGCATCTGGCTTACATGGGTACTGGGGAATTGAGCCTTGAACTGGGGTGCTTAGGCTTCACAGACAAGTGCTTAGCCACTAAGCTATCTCTCCAGCCCTTGGTTTCTATTTCATTAGTTTTTGCCCTTATCTTTATTATCTCTTCCTGTCTATTGATTTTTGGTTTGCCTTGTTCTTCTTTTTACAAGGCCTTAAGGTGAAGCATTAATTGTTTACTTGTGAACCCTCTAATTTCTTAATATAGGCACTTAAGGCCATAATATTCCCTCTTAGGACTGCCTTCATTGTGTCCCACAGGGTTTGGTATGTTGTATTCTCATCATCATTTGATTCTATGAATTTATTGATTTCCTTTTTGATTTCTTCAATGACTCATTCATCATTCAATAGTGTATTGTTTAGTCTCCATGAATTTGTGTATGTTTTGTAGTTTTTTTGTTGTTGTTATTGTTGCTGATTTGTAGTTTAATCCCATTGTGGTCAGATAGTGTACAAGGGATTATTTCACTTTTCCTGTATTTGTTAAGATTTGCTTTATGTCCTAATAGATTGTCTATTTTAGAGAACTTTCCATGTGCTGCTGAGAAAAATGTATATTCTGCAGCATTTGGATGGAATGTTTTGTAGACATCTGTTAGGTCCATTTGTTCCATGACATCATTTAATCCAGAGGTCTCTCTGTTTGTTTTTTGCTGGTATGACCTATCAATTGATGAGAGTGGGATATTGAAGTCATCCACTACAATTGTGTTTGGTGTTATCTGTGACCTTAAATATAGTAGTGTTTGTTTGATAAAATTGGGAGCCTTCATGTTAGGTGCATATATGTTTGGGATTGTAATGTCCTCCTATTGGAGTGTTCCTTTAATCAGCATAAAATGACTTTCGTTATCTTTCCTCACTAATGTTGGTTTGAAGTCTATCCTGTAAGATATTAGGATAGCAACCCCTGCTTGTTTTATAGGCCCATTTGCTTGAAATACCATTTTCCATCCTTTCACCCTTAGACAGTGTCTATTTTATTGAGAGATGAGTTTCCTGGAGGCAGCAAATGGCAGAATCCTGCATTTTAATCCAGTCTGGAAGCCTGTGTCTTTTGGTTGGGGGATTGAGGCCATTGATATTAAGAGTTATTATTTAAATGTATGTATTTATTCTTGCCATTCTTCTTGTTTTGTAGTGTTTCCTGTTTTCCCTTTACTTGCTTATTTTAACTGCTATTTGAGTATTTTCTTTTTTTCACATTTCCTCATGTATGTGTTTTTCTTTCTCTTCAGTGTGAAGGACTCCTTCAAGTATTTTTGTAGAGCTGGCTTAGTTGTCATAAATTCCTTTAGCCTGTTTTTGTTGTGGAATGTCCTGATTTCTTTACCAATTTGGATAGATTGCTTTGCAGGATAAAGTAATCTTGCTTGACAGTTGTTGTTTTTCAGAATTTGGATTACATCATTCCAAGCCCTTCTGGCTTTTAAAGTTTGTTTTAAGTAATCTCCTGGTATTCTGATGGGCTTGCCTTTGTAGATAAGTTGCTTTTTCTCTCTAACTGCTTTTCAATATATTTTCTTTGGTTTGTGTGCTTAGTTGTTTAATTACCACATGGCAAGGAGAGGTTCTTTCCAGGGTTTGTCTGTTTGGTGTTCTAAAAGCTTCCTGCATATGCATTGGCATTTCTTTCCTAATTTTGGGAAAATTTTCTCTTAAGATTTTGTTGAAAATGCCTACTAAGCATCTGGATTGAAATTCTTTTACTATACCTTGAATGCTTTTTTTAAACATGGTTTTAAATTTTTTTTTTATTAACAACTTCCATGATTATAAAAAATGCCCCATGCTAATACCCTCCCTCCCCCCATTGACCCCTTTGAAACTCCACTCTCCATCATACCACCACCCCGTCTCAATCAGTCTCTCTTTTACTTTTGATGTCTTGATCTTTTCCTCCTCTTATGATGGTCTTATGCAGGTAGTGTCAGGCACTGTGAGGCCATGGATATCCAGGCCATTTTGTGTCTGGAGGGAGCATGTTGTATGGAGTCCTGCCCTTACTTTGGCTCTTACACTCTTTCTGCCACCTCTTCCACATTAGACCCTGAGCCTTGGAAGGAGTGATACAGATATTGCAGAACCCTATCCCTCACCATGATAACTTCTGAGTCATCCCAAGGTCACTGCCATCTGAAAAGAGAAGATTCTCAATCAAAAGTGAGAGTAGCATTAATAGAAGTGTGTGAACATTAACAGAAGTGCTTACTGGGCAGTTTGATAAGCATAGTGTATACATTTGGCCAGACAACAGCAGACGTTATACCCCTAGGGCTCATGATTACCCCTGTTTTAAGTTTTCAGTGTCAGGGATGTATTCCCTCCCATGGAGTGGGCCTCCAGTCCAATTAGAGGGCAGTTGGTTTTCCTCATAACAGACATGCCACTATTGCACCTGTTGGTTCATTTGGCCTGGCTGGCCAATTATAAGACTTGTAGTGTCCACTGATGAGTATCTTCACTGGTGATTTCTCTTTCTCCCATTGAACTGCATGCCCCAGCTTTCTGTCAGCTGCTCTACCTGGAGGAGGGTATCAGCTCAGATCCAGCAAGATTTCTCAGTGGCCTTGCAGCCTAAGTATATGGAGTTTTCAGAAATAGGGTCTTACCATCTATTCCTGGTGGGAAACCAGGGGCCTCAGCAATGGCCTATAATGTTTTGGGGGCATCAGGGATCTCCCTGGCCAACAACTCACTGGAAGATATCCCACCCCTGGCACTGAAAATTTTCTAGCAAAAATCTGTGGCTCCTGAGTGTTCCATTGTCCAAAAAAGTAGGATTACATATGTTTTATTTATATCCTCTTAGATTTTGATTAGCTGTCCCTCCACCTTTCCTTTACTCAATCTCTTCCCCAGACCTCATTTTGGGCCTTTTCACCCCCATTAATCTATTCTTCTACTTACATATATACAATACCATCCTATTAAGTACCCTCCTCCATTCCTTTCTCTTCCCTTTCTATCTCTTTTCTAGCTTACTGGCGTCTTGTACTGAGTTTTTTCCTTCTCACACAGAAGCCTAGTCATCTGTAGCTAGGATCCACATATGAGAGAGAACATGTGACGCTTGGCTTTCTGGGCCTGGGATTACCTCACTTAGTATAATCCTTTCAGATCCATCCATTTTCCTGCAAATTTCATAACTTCATTTTTCTTTAGTGCTGAGTAAACTCCATTGTATAAATGTGCCATATCTTCATTATCCATTCATCAGTTGAGGGACATCTAGGCTGGTTCCATTTCCCAGCTATTGTGAATTGAGCAGCAATAAACATGGTAGAGGATGTACTTTTAAGGAAATGAGATGAGTCCTTAGGGTATATGCCTAGGAGTACTGTAGCTGGGTCATATGGTAGATCAATTTTTAGCTGTCTTAGGAACCTCCACACTGATTTCCACAATGGCTTGACCAGATTGCTTTCCCACCAACAGTGTAGAAGTGCCCCAGCCAGCGGGGCTTCAATGGGAGCATGGACCCCAGAAAGCCTGAAATGAAAGGGACAAGAGACACAAGGAACTGACAGCAAGACAGGAGTCTGATCAAGCTGCAATTTTTATTTTTCTCAGGGTGCCTTTTATACAGCAGAACAGGGGAGTTTGTCAGCAGTTTAGGTATTGCTACAGTCTGTTTCAATAGGATAAGGTCCTGGCCCCAAAGCCACAAGATGTTCCACAGGATAAGGCCCCAGCCCCAAAGCCACAAGATTGGGTTACATTGTTCTTTCTCCGTGCATGGGTTAACAAACAACTGCAGACCTTGTGACTTTCCAGAACAGACAACTTATCACAAAATGGAGTCATTATTCAAGATAGAGGCACTATTGTTTTCCTAGTGCCCAATGGTTCCCCACATCTCCTCCCTTTCTATTAGTTTTAGAAGGTGTTTTCTGTGGTGGCCAATTTTTGTAAACTTTGTTAGGACTCCCAGGGTCCCGTGATTTCACGGTGGGCCTGTAACCAACTGGGGGAGCATTGACCTGACCCCTCCCGTGGGGTTCTTACCCCACCTTGGTTGCTCTTGGTACCTTTTGGGGAGGGGAGGCAGAGCCAACACAGAAAGTATGGTACCAACCTCCATGCAAGTCAGGTTTGACTCTCAGGGAGTTCAGAAGTGGTCAAAGGGGACCTTCTCTTGTGGTGCTATGCCTCGCACCCATGTTGGTGCCCATATTGTACTCACACATTTGTGAGTCAATATGCACAGGTCTGACTCCTATGCAGTTCCTGTCAGAAGGGAGTCACTCAGATCATTTTAAGTTTAGACAAGTGCCAATAAGGGAGGAGATATGGGGTACACCCGCAAACTAGGGTGAAGGTTTGGCACTTAGGCCCGGGGGCGGCCACAGTGGGCAGTTATGAGGTAGGTCTTGGTCTTCAAGAGCCAGGTGATGGTAGTGCACTTGAATTGGTCGTGCTGTGGCTGAATCAATCTGTTCCTTAATAAAGGATGTTAGCTTTTTTAAACAACCATGGGCCAAAACTTAGTAAGAGGAGTAGGCCAACCAAAGGACCTAAGATAGAGGGGAGGATCGAGGACAGCCAAGGATGAGAAAAGAACCAACCAGATGTTTCTGTCATGCCTCTATTATTTTTTCTTTTCTCCAAGGATTCTCTCACCTTAGCCATACTATCCCTTGTGACACCTGTATGGTCAGTGTAAAAACAGCATTCTTCCTATAAGGCAGCACATAGTCCCCCCTCCTTCAAAAGAAGGAGGTCGAGGCCCCAGAGATTTTGAAGTACCACCTCAGATAAAGAGACTAAAGACTTTTATAAAGCAGTAATTCCCTTTTCTAGGTTTTGAATGTCCTTATCCAGTTGGGAACGCAGGATTTCATATTGGGCATTTCCTTGTACAAGAGCGGCAATACCCATGCCGACGCCCACGGCGCTGACACCCAGAAGCAAAGCAAGCGAAATAGCAGTGCCAGTAATGGGTTCACGTTTGGTCCTATGTGGATAGGGGAGAGATGAAGCAAAGGAAGCGTCAAAGTCTGGAGCAGGACGATAGGAAATGCGAGGGAAGAGTCAGACAGGGACACAGAGCTGAGGGGAAAAGAGCAGGTGATCCACGGAAGCAAAAGCTGTCAGGCTTTCATGGCAGGCCCACCAATAGCCCTGGGGGAGGAGATAATAGGAACCAGTAAGGGAGGAATTAACAGAGACACAATTCTCACAAAGGGTAGAAGGCATGGAAGAATTGGAGAGGTTTGGGGTATGAAGACAGGTTCCAGAGCCAAGGACATAGGGGATGGGGAGGGAAATGTTAGGACGTTGAGACCAGGGGCAGTGAGTATAATCAGTAGTTGTATTGAAGGGAAGTGGGAGGGATTGAGCCACACCATCATAAAGAGGGGAGTGAGGTATGAACGCAAAGCCAGCAAGATTGAGTAAGATCGGGAGATGAAGATTTGAGTACATTAAAAGTGCCCTTGACCAGGTTAAGGACCAGGTCAATGGTTGTCAGGGGTGGAGGAGGAGGCAGGAGTGTAACCAGAGCCGGTACGGGGGAGGGGGAGTATATAACAGATGTAGGGACAGGGGGTAATGAGGGGTCGGCACGCAAGGAGTAGAGAGCGGTAACAGGGAGGGTCTTTTGCAGCTTAATGGTAAAAAGGACCCCAACATGAGAGCCACCATAGGCACGGATGGCCCATTGAACGCCCCGGGACCAGACATCATATGGCTGTTGTTTGCCAGGGGCTGTAAAGGTAATTATTAGAGGGTGGCACCACCCAAAGGATGGGGAGGATACCTTGTTTTGGATTCTCTTCATAGTGGCCAGCTCCCTGGGGATGGGTATAGTTAGCCTTTAGGGTGATATAGTCCCAAGAAGAAGAGGGGTTCCAATAAGCATCTCCAGTAGTTTCACATCCCCAGCTTGCACTAAAATAAGAGTCTACTCATCCACATTTCCACATAATCAAACGGGGACGGTGACAGCCAGGGGTAACATAGAGGGAGAAAGACTGTAAGTAGGACCTCTGGTAAGAATTACAACATCCCCCTTCACCATAAGAGTGGTGAAGATCAATTTCAGGAGCAGTATGTTGTGTAAAAATGGTGCCAAGTCCCCAAGCGTTTGGGCTGCCGAGGGCCATTTTGCAGAGGTCTGGAGTTAGGGTCGGCCAAGGGATGGTCTGAGAAACCGTAGAGTGGGCCCAGATCACATCACCGACTTCACTGAGCACGGTCCAGGTGAAATTCATGGGTCAATGGTCAGCGGTGATCAATCCAGATGCCAGGAGCAAGAGGCCAACGAAGGCAGGGGCAGCCATAGTCCAGAAAAGGACAGAACAAAACCTCAGGGATGTGGGGAGCCTTCCCTGGGAGAGGGTGAATTTTTAAGGGGTGAGGGTGGTGTCCATTGACGAACTAGACGTTCTGGGAGCCAACGAGGCCCATCATTTTGTTGATCATAAACGCAAGCAGAGCCGCGTCCCCAAATGAGGACGGGATCGGGGCCATGCCACTGAGAAGTGAGGGGATCACGCCACCTAACGAGGGCATGAGTGGAGGCCGTGGTGGGATGCCAAAGGCGGTCAGCGGCTGATTTGCCAGAACTGTCAAGGCTTAAGAAATTAAGAACAAAGCATGGGCCAAAATGTTCCGTGGGGTATTTTTTATACCATAAAAGGGGTGAATTTTTAATTTACTAAGTGTAGCCTTAAGGGTTTGATTAGCCCTTTCCACAATGCCCTGTCCCTGAGGGATATAGGGAATGCCAGTGACATGTTTTATCTGAAGCATAGAGTAAAATTTCTTGAAGGTATGGCTATTGTATCCAGGACCATTGTCTGTTTTAATGATTTTTGGAGTTCCCAATGTAGAGACACATTGAAGAACGTGAGAGATGACATTTTTTGAAGCTTCACCAGCATGGAGAGAGGCAAAAATAAAACCACTAAAGGTATCAATTGTAACATGAACATATTTAAGCTTGCCAAAATCTGAGAAGTGAGTTACATCCATTTGCCATATGTCATTGGGAAGAAGACCGCGTGGGTTGACTCCCAATTGGGGAACTGGTAAGGAGACAGAACAAGCGGGACAGAACTTAACTATTTCCCTAGCTTGAGCATGGTTGATCTTGAAGGCAAGGCAGAGGGTTTGAGAATTTAAATGATGTATATTGTGAGCCTGTTGTGCCGAGGAGAGAGGGTCAGTTAGGGCTGCGAGAGCAAGGCGAGTAGTAGCATCTGCATCAGCATTGCCCTGCGTCAGAGGGCCAGGCAGAGAGGTATGAGCACGTAAGTGGCCTATATAGAAGGGGTGAGACCAAGTGCAAATGAGATCCCGAAGGGAGCGGAACAATGCAGAGGCATTAGTGGAAGGTTTGATATAGGGCGTTGTCTCCAGTAGGGGGACTGACTTAGCAACATAAGCACTGTCAGTAAAGAGGTTGAAGGGCTGTGAAGGCAATTGTTTAAAAACTTCGAGAACAGTGTAAAGCTCCACTAATTGGGCAGAGGAGTATGGGGTATGGAGAGAAGTTGGTTGTCCATTTATCACGTACGCAGCTGTACCATTAGCTGATCCATCAGTGAATATAGAGGGCCTTAATAGGGTCATAAGAAGTAGTAAGGGAAAAAACAACAGAGTGAATGTTGGCAAACTGAATAAGGGGGTCAGAAGGATAGTGATTGTCAATAATGCCCCTAAAGGCAGAAAGTGCTATGGGCCAATCATCATCAGTCTCGAGAAGCCAGTTGAATTGGTCAGGACCATAGGGGAGGAGGATTGTGTTTGGATCTTTGCCAAAATGTTGGTGGGTGAGCTTGTGAGCCTTTATGATGAGTTGAGCGACCAAAAGGGGATAAGTGGTTATGACTTTAGTGGGAGAAGAAGAGAGGTGGACCCAAAGCAGGGGAGAGCCACGATTGTGGTGAGGGTGCCTTTGCCAAAATACACAAGTAGGTGTATGGGTAGTAGGGCAAACAATGAAAACCAGGGGAAGGGCATAATCTATCTGTTGGGCAGTCTGGAGGTTAATGGCCTTGTTTATTTCTTTCAAGGCAGCAAGGGCCTGAGGCATAAGTTGTCTAGGGGAGGTAAGGCTGGGGTCTCCATTTATGATGTCATTGAGGGGTAGAAGAGCAGCAGTAGGAACCTTTACATAGGGTCTAAGCCATTGAATGTCCCCAAGCAATTTCTGGAAGTCATTGAGAGTGGAGAGATGAGAGGTGTGAAGTTGAATTTGGGGAGTTAGTACCTGTTGATTTTTGAGCTCATAGCCCAAATAAAGGTAGGGGTCAGCGGTTTGAACCTTGTCAGGGGCAACTTGAAGCCCATATGATTGCAAATTGGACAGTAGGCGCTGGAGGCAGGAGGAAAGCAGTTTCTGGTCACAGGCAGCTAAAAGAATGTCATCCATGTAATGAGGAATGTAGACAGAGGGAAAAGTCTCTCTGAGGGGGTCAATGGCCATGGCCACAAACTTTTGACAGAGGGTGGGGCTCTTAGCCATACCTTGAGGTAAAACCTTCAATTGAAAGTGAGGCATAGGGCCACGAAAATTTACTTGCAGGATGCTGAAGACAAAGCAGGGCCTATCCTCAGGGTGTAGAGGGATGGTAAAAAAGCAATCCTTTAGATCAATAACTATTTTGAAGGAACCATAGGGAATGGCCACCGGGGAAGGAAGTCCTGGTTGGAGTGCCCCCATGGGGACCATGGCTTTATTACCAGCTCTCAGGTCCTGTAGCAAGTGCCATTTGCCAGATTTTTTCTGAATGACAAAAATAGGGGAGTTCCAGGGGGAGGTAGAAGGCTCGAGGTGGCCAGCGGCAAGTTGTTCCTGCACTAACAACATTGCAGCCTCTGTTTTCTCATGTGAAAGCGGCCATTGGTCAACCCATATAGGGCTTTGGGTTTTCCAAGTAATTTTATCAGCATGGGATGCAGGGATGGCAACGGCCGCTAGGGAAAAGAAGACTCAGGGCCATACCCAAGGCCAGAGCGATCGAGATTTTGGGGAGGAGAAATGGGCTCTGTTATGCCTTGTAAATTTTTTCCAAGTCCTTTCCCTGGAATAAAACCCTGACTAAGCATTTGGGAAGTGGCAACACTATTGGGGCTACAAAGAACCATATTCATTTATGAAAGAATGTCTTTTCCCCACAAGTTGACAGGCAAGCCTGGAAAAACAAAGCGGGTGACTTGTCCTGAGTTACCATCCTCGTCAGTCCAAGTGAGGACACGAGAGCTTTGTTGAAGGCTATTGGATTGTCCAATGCCCTGTAAATGGATATGAGAGGCAGTCAGGGGCCAGGACTTAGGCCAATGTTTGAGGGAGATTATGGTGGCATCAGCACCAGTATCCACAATTCCATCAAAGGGCTTGCCATGAAGAAGCAACCTTAAAGTAGGGTGATCCGGCCTAACAGAGTGCACCCAATAAGTGTCAGAAGAGCCAGGTTGATTGTTATCACGACTTGGGGACATATAATTATTGTTAAGAAAATCGAGGGGCAACAGGACAAGTTGGGCCACTCAATCCCCAGGCAAAATTAGATGGGTTCCTCTCTGGGAGGTGACTAAAACTTGGATATTGCCGGCAAAATCGTTATCTATAACTCTAGGGATGACTTGAATACCCTTGAGAGAAGCGCTAGCCCTGCCTAGGAGAAGGCCAAACATGTTGGGGGGCATAGGGCTGGACACATTTGTTGCGATTACTTGGGGGCAGGTCTCAGGGGTTAATACTGTGTGGGAGGCGGCACAGAGGTCCAGTCCTGCACTGCCTGCTGTGGCGTGCCAGAGGGTGGACACTGATTCTCCGGTGGGTTGGAGGGAGGGACAAGCCTGACTGCTCCAAGATTTGTCTGTGGAGTAGGGGCCTGGAGCTGGCCCCGTTGGAAGTTTCCAGGGATAGGAAGAGAGGCTGACAGAGGACGGCCATGTCAGTCCTGGAGCGACATTTAGAGGCCCAATGTTTGCCCTTCTGGCAACGAGGACAGGGTGTAGCAGGGGGAGGGCGAAGAGAAGCAGAAAGCTGTTTAGGAGCGGTGCATTCATGAGAGAAGTGTCCAGGTTGTTTACAATTATAACATGTTTTCGTACCCTGAGTGAGACCAGCAGAACAGAGAGCAGCTCCAATTGCTAAACCCATGGCATGGGAGGAGCCCACGCCTGCACATAACTTGATATAATCAGATATGGTCTCCCGCTTGTGAGAGCAGAGAATAGACTGACAAGCAGGATTAGCATTCTCAAAGGCCAGGTGTTTGATAAAGGGGCTGTTGGTTTCCCCAACACCAAAAAGGAGCTCAGCAGTTTCATTAAGTCTACTAATAAAGTCACTGTAAGGCTCTTTTGGACCCTGTCTAATATTAGCCAGGGAGGCGGTGGCGGCCCCTTTAGGAGGGAGGTGCTGCCAGGCGGCGAGGCCTGCCTGTTGTATTTGGGCTAAAAGTCCAGGGGGGTAGCGTGCTTGCCGTTCGTTGGAATCGTAGGGATGTTCCCCCAATAATTTTTGTTTTGTCCAATTTTTAGAAACAGCCTTTTGTAAATTACAGCAAGCAAAGTCAGAGCAGTTTTCATTAAATTCAGTGCGCCATAGAACAAAATCCCCGCTGGAGAGAGCTGCGTGAGCAAGGCGATACCAGTCATTAGGCGTAAGCCATTTGTCACTATAACTTTCCAGAAGAGTAAGAGTAAAGGGAGACGTGGGCCCGTAATTGGAGACGGCTGCCTTCAGCCGCTCAAGAAACTTTAAATTTAGACTTTTATATTTAGGTTGGGGAACAGGCTCCGGGGCAGGTTCATCTTCAGAATCAGAGGAGGCAGAATTCCCATCAGCTGGAGCAGCTGAGGGAGCAGGCTCCTCATCAGAGTCCGTATCGGATGCAGGGCGGGAGCAGAAGTGGATCAGAGCGGGCCTGTGTGCGAGTAACAGGAAAAGCAAGAAGGCCAGTATTGCGGGTGTGTGGGTCTGCTTTTGTTTTGCGCCTACGGCTGTTAGAGGAAGGATTAGAAAAGGCAGCAAGTTCTTTTGTGACAGAATCAAGATCCTAGAGAAGCTGCAGCTGAAGTTTTTTATCCTGAAGTGCCCTACGGAGGTCAGAGACAGAAGCTAATGTGGCAGATTGTAATTCTATGAAGGGAGAGTCAGTGAGAGGTTCAGCAGGTGCAGAAGGAAGCAGGGCGGCGGAGCGGTCGAGGATGGGAGTGCAGAGTGGCGGACAATAGGGAGGAGGTGATACTAGAGGAGCTTTACTTGTGGGGCCTACATCAGGCAATGAGGGAGTGGGGACCCAGCTTCAGTATCCGTTAGGGAGGGATAAAGGTGATAGGAAGGCTTTTCAGAGGCAGGAGATTTAGGTCTCTCTTGAGTTTCATCTTCAACAATGACAGAGGCACAAGCAGAAGGGGGCCTAGAAGAGCGTTTAAGAGCAGCCTCTCCCTTATTGACAAGGGCCTGTACAGCCACAGAATGATTGTGGACCTTAAGAACATCATTTATAAGATTCCAATAAGAGTAGGCAGAAACAGGGACCTTCTCAGGGCCAAAGGCATCATAATAATCACGTAAGCAATCTCCAACTCTTAACCAAGTTTTTTCATTTATAGTTCCTTCCTTTGGGAACCAAGGACAGAGATCACCAATATAATCCAAGAATATTTTTAAATCTTTTCTTTTAACCCTAGTTCCTCGTACCTTGAGGGCTTGTTTTAGACCAGTAACAAAAGAGTCTTCTTTTGAAAATGCTTGTCCCATGGTAAAGAAAAAATCTTACCTCACCGTCCGAGTGTTCGAGCGGATCTATCTCACGGGTGGGCAATTCCGTGGCAATCACCAGCGGGCCAGTGTCTAACCCCCTCTTTGGGTCGCAGTGGCCTCGGTGTGGGATCCCAATGGGCAGGTAGCAGATGGTGTTTCAGGTGATCCCAGGTTCGTGCCCCACGTTTGGGCGCCAGTTGCCGCAGCCAGCAGGGCTTCAATGGGAGCACGGACCCCAGAAAACCTGAAATGAAAGGGACAAGAGACACAAGGAACCGATAGCAAGACAGGTGTCTGATCAAGCTGCAATTTTTATTTTTCTCAGGGTGCCTTTTATACAGCAGAACAGGGAAGTTTGTCAGCAGTTTAGGTATTGCTACAGTTCTGTTTCGATAGGATAAGGTCCCGGCCCCAAAGGCACAAGATGTTGCACAGGATAAGGCCCCAGACCCAAAGCTACAAGATAATGACTTTCTCATTCTTTATGGGTTACATTGTTCTTTCTCCGTGCATGGGTTAACAAACAACTGCAGACCTTGTGACTTTCCAGAACAGACAACTTATCACAAAATGGAGTCATTATTCAAGATAGAGGCACTTTTGGTTTCCTAGTGCCCAGTGGTTCCCCACATAGAAGGGTTCCTCTTTTTCCACATCCTCGCCAGCATTTATGGTCATTTGTTTTCATGATGGTAGCCAATCTGATAGGAGTGAGATGGAATTTCAATGTAGTTTTAATCTGCATTTCCCTGATGACTAGGGATGTAGAACATTTTTTTATATGCTTATAAGCCATTCATATTTCTTCTTTTGAGAACTCTCTATTTAGTTCCATAGCCTACAGAATGGGAAAAAAATCTTTGCCAGCCATACATCTGATAGAGGATTAATATCTTGGATATACAAAGAACTCAAAAAATTAAATAATATGAAATCATACCTTGAATTCTTACATTTGATCTTTTTATAGTGTTCTGGATATCTTGAAATTCCCATTCATACATTTCTATTAGCTTGTCTTTCTCTTTGTTGGACTGTATTAGATCTGCCACCTGGTCTTCTATTTATATATTCTGTTCTCTCCTTCATCCATTCTACTGGTGAGACTTTACACAGAGTTTTTTATTTGACTGTGTTTTTCAAAGCTCAAATTTCTGCTTGGTTTTTCTTTAGCACTTTTATTGTCTTACTCCTGTCTTATAATGATCTCCTTATTTCATTAAGCTGATTTACTGTGTTCTCTTGGAATTCCTTCAGGAGTTTGTTTTCTTCTTTGATTTCCTTGAGTATAGATAAAAATCTTTTTTTTTCTTCCTGAAATCTTTGTCAGGCATTTCATCTCAAAGAGTCACATTGGGGCCATTTCTGATGGATTTATAATTTTTGTTGGGATTGTATTGTCTTGATTCTTTGTGTTTCTTATATTACAATTTTCCATCCTGAGTTGATTTGATGCTTGGGTTTTCTAATAATCTATTGAGCTTTTAGATTTGGAAATCCAACTTTATGTACCTTCAGAGTAGGAGTTTATGGTGCCAAGTGTAGCTCTTTTACTCCAATCTATCCATGGAAGGAATTCTAGGTGTTGAGTTTACCTACTATTCAAGTGTTCTAGTATGCTGGGTGGAGCAATTTCTAAAATTCAACTGAGAAATATACACATTCAATAAAAATGAGCACAGAGTATGCAAGTGTGGGGATTGAAAAAAATAGATAACCTTAGGAAGTCAGAAACCCTAATGGTATATGTTGCTCTTCACCATTAATCCTGTCAGCTGGGAGGTTGAGATTTCTGTTCTCAATTGCGTTCCAGGTCAGCCTGGATCTGAATCAGACCATGTCCCCAATAATGCCAAAAGAAAAATAAAAACGCCCTATAAATCTGAAAGTATCAAAGGCAATAATAGTCAACCCCAAAATACAGCTTAATTGAGAGTAGTAAAGCCAACCAAGAATATGCAACCCATAACCTGCCCTGACATGGAAAGAGAGATTAGCACTTCCAGCGCAGACATATGTACCTGCCATTTTTTGTCAGTCATCCTCATTACCTTTAGGTGTGGCTTCCAGTCTCCCCAATGCTGCATGCCCACCTTGATCCCTCCATGTTCTGCTGTGGAGCTGGTATTCTGACCAGCTGTGTTGGATGCCCTGCCACTGGGGCCTGAATGTGTTCCTTGGAGGTTTGTGGTTCTGATGGTTGGGGCACGGGAAAGTACAGGATGCTTGGAGTTGTACTGGAACTGCTCAGGTTGTCCCACCTGTATCCCTTTCAGTCACTCCTTAGCTGATCTTCACTGTCTCCCCTTCAGATTTCTTGACTTTGTAAGGAGGTTGATGAGGTTGGAAAATCCCCTTGTTTGGTCTCTGCTCTTGCAGTTCTGTGCTTGGTGGGTGTGTGGATCTTGCAGATTGGGGCCGCAATGTGCCTCAGTGGGATTCTAGCCATTTTCCTCCTTGTTGGTGGATCTTGGTCGCTCCTTCTTCTCTGATGTGGCTGATAAAAACCTATACACCTTCACTTTTCAGAAGAAGAGTGTATTTTGCTATTGTTTTGTTTAAATCCCTCGCTAGGCTAGTTTGGCATGACTCCTATGCTGCCATTTTTTTTTAATGCACCTGATTTGAAGGAGAAAAGTGTTGATCTTTGTTTTTTTTTTTGGTTTTTTGAGGTAGGGTCTCACTCTAGTCCAGGCTGACCTGGAATTCACTATGTAGTCTCAGGGTGGCCTCTAACTCATGTCAATTCTCCTACCTCCACCTCCGAGTGCTGGGATCAAAGGCGTATGCCACCATGCCTGGCTAAAAGTGTCAATCTTCTGCCAGAACAAAATAGGCCTAATAATAATGATTATATGTGCATTCTTTTTAAATATTTTAAATATTTATTTCTCACAGCTTGAGGCATGCATGATAATCAGTAAGCTATCATATTTAAAGACTTCAGATTGTTAGGTTAGATACCTGTGCACAAACATGATGCCATTGCAAGGAAGCAAGTGAATTCATTCATCACTCTCCAAAGTTCCCTTGGTCCCTTCCAGGTCTCTTCCTCCTAGCTCATCCGCTGCACCCACTGATCTGTTTTTTGTTGCTATAAATTCTTTTGCATTTTTTAAAAAGAATTTTATGTGAACAGGATTATACAACATTCTACTCTTTGGGGGAAGGTCTGAGAGACTAGATTTCTTTCATTCATGAAATTCTTTGATGAACATCCTTAACTATATAATAACAACAAAATACTAGTCAAGAGACCAGTATTCAGAGCTACAAGGTCATGGCAAAACAGTGCAGGGTTAGTCTTAGGGCCCTTGCTTCCCCCATTGCCACATGTAATCGTGCTGCAGTCTCTGTGACACTACATTTCCATGACACAAGTACACAGCACAGGCCTTGTCTGGGTCTTGTGGGTTTGAAGATTTGGGAGATCTGAAATAAACTCCTTGCCTCTCCCATTACAGTGCACATGTGAAGAATTCTAGTGTGAGCCACCAGTAGCCTAGAGTTGTATAGGGCTTCCCTTGTTTTCTAAGCAAAACCATCATAGACCTGTGCTAGGCTAAAGGTGGGAGGATTGCTCTTCTTACTTCTGACTTAACCAGGGAGGTTTACTCTGATAGACTTCATAACTTGTGTATCAAGGTGAGCTTTCTTTTAGCAAAGGACCTGTGTCTTTAGGAATGTTTGAGAGCTGGGAGTGTATCTTTAATGGTAGAGCACTGGTTTAGCATATGTGAGATTCAATTCTCCAGCATTAAAAAAAGGAAGCCACGTGTGATGGTAAATGCCTGTCAGATGCCTAGCACCTGGGAGGTACAGGCAGAAGGATCAAGAGTTCAAGGTCATCCTTGGATATGTAGTGAGTTTAAGACACTGTCTCAAAAACTGAAACAAGACAAAAACTGAAAGACAGGAAAAAAGTTTGGAAAGCATTGATGTAGTTGAATGTTCCAGTTAGAGATGATCATAAATGGGGCCTTAACAGGGCAGATGGGTAAGATTTAGATGCCTAGTCATAGTTGAATTTTAAAAATACTATTTTTTAGAAATATTTTTATTTATTTATTTGCAAGTAGGGGGAGATAGAGAGAAGAGAGACAGAGAGAATGGTGTGCCAGGGCCTCCATCCACTGCAAGTGGATTCCAAATGCATGTGCCACTTTAGGCATCATACGGCTTTATGTGGGTGCTTGGAAATTGAACTTGGGTCATTAGCCTTTGCAAGTACCTTAAATGTGCCTTAACCTCTAAGCTATCTCTCCAGCCCCATATTTGAATTTTAAATGAAGAAAGCATAATTTTTGGATAAATTGGACTCAAATATTATATGGAACATACTAATATTATTCCCTCTCTCATTTTTGCTATCTTTGTCAGTCTTGGGCTTGGAAAGCACAACTGCCTTGCCCAAGATAAGGCCAGGTTTAAAAGGGTGAAGGAGGTAGGAATGCAAAGGACCATCTTTGCTAAGTGATCCTTGTCTTGTCTGTAAGTAGGCCAGCTCCTCTCACTTCCTTAGAGCCTAAGAGTTACTTCCAGCAGACACACACCTGATTAGGAACTGGAGTGAAAAAAAGTTGGTGGATGCAGGCCTGGGTAAGGCCAATGGCCTCCTCTGTGCTCTGCCTTTATTATTTATTTATATGAGAGAGAGGGGGAAAGAGAGAGAGAGAGAGAGAGAGAGAGAGAGAGAGAGAGAGAGAGAGAGAATGGGTATACCAGGGTCACTAGTCACTGCAAAAGAACTCCAGACACATGTACTGTCTTGTGCATCTGTGTACTCTGCCTACTTGCACACCTTCCAGCTGTGTTCTGAGGCCTGGAAAGTATGTAGTCTGGAATACTAGGATGCCAGAGCCAGACAGTGGCCCTGGTGGCTTGGTGGCTATACTAGATTCTTGTCCTGAAAGCTTCCAGTTCTCACCGTGGAGCAGAAAGGAGGGAATCAAAGAGAGAGGGAGGAGGCAAGAGGAGAGAGAAGAGGGCTGAGAGTTAACAAGCAGAAGCACTCAAGTGATCTCCCTTCTTCCTCTTCCCTGACTTGGCCTCATTAACACAAGGAGGTTAATATTTGGCTCTGGAGTACAGGCAGGACTGGAGCTGTCTCCAGGGGCTTTGTTAAATGTCATAAATTGTGAATGCTCACCTAGAGGAGTCTGTGACTGGAATTTGAGCCTGAGGCCATCTAGTAATATTTATATGGTGGAAGTTCCGCCTTTTTTCCCTTTTGGAAAAGTTTCCCATTTGTTTCAGAGGATGACCATTCCAATCACTGTACCTAGGCTAGAACCGCAAGACTCTTGGATCCAGGGGTCAGGGGAGGGCTGGGCAGGAAGCAGGTTTCATGCTTGGGGAGGGCTCACAGGGGCTTTCACCTGGGGTCCTTTATTCTGCCCCACACCTTCTTTCTGTTTTGAGGAAACAGGTCTCTATGTGTCCTGAGCAAAGAAAATCATGTGTATTTTAGTCTACAAAACCCAGAGAATAAATTAAACATGCCTGTGTGGCCATGTCTAATGGTCATGAAACCCCAGAGCAGGGATGATAGAATATTACCAAAAATAATAAAATTATAACTAACTTATTCCTGAAACTTACTTGCAAGCCCTGTTTATATATATAGATATAGGTAGTCATTTATTCTGAGAACAGTGCTATGAGGTGTTGTAACCCCCATTTCAAAAGCTAAGAAACTGATGTTGAAGTCTTAAGCTGTTACTGAGCCCAGCTGAGGATCACACTAACTGCTCACACCTAGTTTAGTGTCTGATACACATAGCCCATCCTCCATGATCCTTCAGTTTTGGGCCCCAGCCTGCATTTTCCCTGGTATCTTGCACTATACAACTGCAATAGGTGTCTTGATCTCCAAGGCTTACAGCCCTTCTCTGAGACACAGGGTATAATTGGCATATTGGGAATGTTGGCATCCCATTTCATTACAAAAGCAAAAAAAAAAAAAAAAAAAAAAAAAAAAAAAAATCCAAAAACTCCATCCACCCAGGTATCCCTATGGCCATTCTAGACCCTAGAGATTTGACTATTCCTACACTGAAGAACCGCTCCTCAGTTGTTTATGCCTGTATGGCTTTGAAGTTGCCTTCCCCTGCCACTCAACTCTTGGGCTGTTTCTTAATGAGCATTCCCTGTATTATTCCCTCACTGGAAGAGAAGCTTCAGGAGAGTCAAGGTTTTGAATGTGCATAATGGCCCACAGCTGCAGTTGAAGAGGCTTAAAGGATAACAGGTTGAGAGCTGTATTTTACACTTGCTGACTCTTAAGAGAATGACAACAGAGATAAGTGGTGCACTTTGTGGGCAGCTAGGATGCTCATGGCTAAGGTCTGTGATTTAGCACTGAATGCAGACAGACAGCTCCTTCACCTGTGAAATACTGGTCTACACAAATCCTACCCTCCTCAAGTTATTCTATGAAGCACAGTAAAACTTCAGAGTTGTGGAAAACCTGCGTTCTCACAGGAACACAAAACCAATTGTGAGTGACAGTGGCGACTATGAGCAGGTCATTCCCTTTCTTTCTGGCATGATCTTTGTCCCGTCCAGCAGGACTCAGTTATTCGGGGAGCACGAGGGGGACCAGGCCTGTGTAAAGATGGGTGAGAAAGAAGGAACGAGACCAAGCAAAGAGTTGTCAAGGTCTGTTTATTGAGCTTCAAACATCAGTTTTTAAGCATAGCAGAAGGAGGAAGCAAAAAGGTGATAGAGGGTGGGGGGATCAGGTATTGTGTAAGTTCCTGTAACAGTTCATGGCTTCTCTCGTCATAGATGGTTATCATGTAACAGTTACTGAGCCTTATCGTTCCAGATGTATGGCCAGTAAGCAAAAGTTCACAGTGTTCCTGTAATGGTCATTTTCACAAGCTACAGTTTTGGTCTCGGTCTCTAACATTTCCCCCTTTTTTGTATTATTGATTCCGATGGACCAGGATATCCTGGTGGGCTTATAACCAACTGGGGGAGCAGGGACCTGATTCCTCCCGTGGGCTTTGAACCACCCACAATTTGGGCCCTTGGTACCTTTTGGGGAGGGGAGGCAGGGCCGACATTGTGATGACATGTACTATGGTACCAACCTCCTTGCAAATCAGGTGTTACTCTCAGGGAATCCAGAAATGGTCAAATTGGGGACCTTCCCTTGCGATGCTTTGCCTCGCACCCATGTTGGTGCCCATACTGTACTCACTGAGGTGAGTCAGTATGCATAGGTCTGGCGCCTAAGCAGCTCCTTTGTAGGAGGGAATCATATATGCGAGTTTAAGGAGTAAAGGAAGGAAAAGACCCATGAACCGGATAACTGAGCAAGGAAAATGCCCAAAACACCCAAAGATTTGAGAACACTGTTTTGTTTTATCATTTGAGCAATTTGCCAAACCAGGAGGAATGACACTCTGTGGCCAGGACTGAGAAATCTAATTTAGGAGTGCCCTGAGGGTCATCTAGGGGAGGTTCACAAGAGTCTTCTTCGTGAAGTTCCAAGCGATGGTAGTGGACGGAGACAGGATTCTTGGCAAGGGTGGAATCCACCTGTGACTTGGCAAAGCGAGTTAGTTTTTGAAAGGCCCAAGGGCCAAAGGAAATGAGTAGAATAAGTCCGATGAAGGGTCCTAATAAACTGGGGAGTAGGGTAGATAGCCATGGGGAGGCGGAAAACCAATTTTTATACCAGGATTCTTGTTGTTCTCTTTCCTTTTTGCATTTTTCTAAGCTGTCTCTAACTCTTTTTAGGCTATCATCCACAAGTCCTGTTTTATCTGAATAAAAGCAACATTCTTCTTTGAGGGCGGCACATAGACCTCCCTGTTGCAGAAAGAGGAGGTCTAACCCTCGTCTATTTTGTAAGACCACTTCCGAAAGAGAAGAAACCGAGTCTTTAAGGTTTTGAAGCCCTGACTGTAATTCCTGAAGGTCTTTATCAATTGCAGCACTAAGTTGAGCATAATGTTGGTTAGATGTAACTAGGGAAGCGATACCTGTTCCTGCTCCGGTGGCACCTAACCCAAGAACGACCGCCAGTGTTATAGCTGAAATTGGTTCTCTTTTGATTCTAGAGGGAGGAGCGGTATCTCTGTCCCAAAATCTTAAAAAATCATCAGTTTGATGAATAGTCAAATGAGGAAGGAGGGAGACCTCGACACAGTAATCATTGTTAAGGAAGGTTCGAGTGGTTATGAAAGTAGTTAATCCTGAGGAACAGGCAAGGTAGGTATTTCAGGGTGTAGAAATATATAAGAAGCAATGATTGACTGTGATAGTCTGATTGCAGACTCCTTATAAAATCCACGGAGGTAACATATTAGGTCCAAGAAGGCATACACCTAGGCCCGATATTTTGCTAAGAGTTAGGCCTTGTTTCTCCGGGGGACTCCATTGCAATGTGGAGGAATCATTGGTAAAGATTAAATTTTCAAAATTGGCAACACCCTCATAAAAGGGTGGAGTAGAGGAGTAACAAATCCAGCAGTCCTCTAAGGAGGTATAATTGGCTGCGTGGAGGGCTAACACAGAAGCATTGATTAATGATAGAACAAGATCAGCAGTGGAAGGAGGGCCAACAGGAAGAGTTGGCCAGAAGAGGGAGTTAGGAGCTGGGTTAGTAACTGGCCTTTTGGAGGGAGTTGGTTTTTTGGGTACCCGAGCATGGCCAGGAAGGAGTTCAGGGTTGGGACCAATAGCAGCATTGGGTTGTTGATTTGGTATGGACCGGAGGAGTTTTATTTTAAAAGTCACCCCTTATCCCAAGATGAGATATACAAGCGAATTCCCCATTCGAATCCGCGACCTTCCCAATTTTGGGTTTTGCCTGCATCTGTGAAAGAGATAAGTATGGGATTGCACCAGTCATGACATTGTGGGTTAAAGGGTACAGGTCCCGAATTTAGTTGATGCGTGGGAGGATTTTTTCTTTTTACTGTAATAAAGTCCCAAGGAGAGGAAGGGGCCCAATAGGTATCCCCAGTGGTTTCACATCCCCAAGAGGCACAAAAATAATCTGAGGCAAAACCACATTTGTTATTAAGGGAACGGTCTCTATGGGCTCCCAGGCAAACATACACCCGAGCCATAGTTAAATAAGTTCGAGCTGTAGCATTGTAGCATCCAGGGGCAGTGCTGTAACTCAATTGTGTATTAAAAGGTTTAGGTTGAGGCATATAATGATCAGGGGTTCCCCAAAGATCATCGGCCCCCAGAGCCATTTGGCTGAGATCTGCTTCCAAAGTGGGCCAAGGTATGTCTTCAGAGATAGTAGAAAGGGAGGTTACAACATCCCCAGCCTGATTGATAACAACCCAGGTGAAATTAAAAACCTGATACCGGATCGCAGTAATCGGTACTGGCAGGCACAGGAGCATCCACGGAAGGAACATGGTTGTCTTGTTTTCTCCTGAAATCAAGCAGAGTTAGGAAGTCTTCACAGGGGAATCCCTGGGTGGGTTATACAACTTAATTAAACGCTCTGGCAGCCATCGAGCATTATTGGCTTGAGTGTCATAGATGCAAGCATGTCCTTTTCCCCAGATAAGGACAGGGTCAGGGCCCTGCCATTTGTTTGTTAAGGGATCTTTCCAGAGAGCACGAGCATAGTCATGAGATGTGGAAGGATGCCACAATCGATCTGCGGCTGATTTGCCATTGGCATCGTAAGTGAGAAAATTTAAAACAAAGAGTGAATGGTTTAATAGATTTTTTTGGTTGCCTGTGAGGGGATACAGAACACCTCCTCCAAGTTGTAATTCAGAAATCATATTTTTGAGGGTTTGGTGTGCTCTTTCAACAATACCTTGTCCCTGGGGATTGTAAGGTATCCCAGTAATATGTTTTATATTCATATGTGAGCAAAACTGTTTGAATCCTATGCTGGTGTAACCAGGGCCATTATCTGTCTTAATGATCTTAGGATGGGGCATAGCAACTAAACAAGCGAGCACATGGTTAATGACATGTTTAGTGGCTTCTCCTGTTTGGAGAGTGGCATATATAAAACCACTGAAAGTATCTATGGAGACATGTATATATTTTAATTTTCCAAAGGAAGGCAAATGAGTGACATCCACTTGCCACATCTCACCAGGGAGCAGTCCCCTTGGATTAACTCCTAGGTGTGGTTCAGGCAAGTAAGAGAGACAGCCCTTGCAGCTACGGACTATCTCCTTAGCTTGTTCCCGGGTAATGGAAAATCTGAGGCATAAGGTTTGTGAGTTAAGATGATGTAGGGCATGAGCCTGTCTGGCCATAGTTAAGGCATCCGTCTGGAAGCAGAAGTTAGCCTGAAGAACAGCAGTGGGTTGGGTGGCTTGATCTACAGCCTCATTACCTCGTGTCAGTGGTCCGGGTAGTCCGGAATGTGCACGAATGTGACCAATAAAAAAAGGGTGATTGCGTTGAGGAATCAAACTTTGAAGGGTAGTGAATAAGGGGGCTGCATTAGTACTAGGATGGATGTAGGGAGCAGTCTCCAGACAGGGAACAGAGAGAGCAATATAGGAACGGTCTGTATAGAGATTAAAGGCTTGACATGAAAGCACTTGAAAAACCCTAATCATGGCTGCTAGTTCAACGAGCTGAGCAGAAGAAAAGGAGGTATGAAATCGGGAGAGCTGATGGTCTATAGAATAAGCGGCTATACCTGAGGAAGAGCCATCAGTAAAGACCAATGTTGCCCCTGCTATAGGGCTCATCTTTGTTCTTTTAGGGAATATGATTGGTGTTTTATAAAGAAATTGTATTAAGTGATCAGAAGGATAATAATTATCAATGTTTCCCCGAAAGGACACACAACTAACAGCCCAATCATCATCATTTTGAGTAAGCCATTGTAATTGGGGGGGAGTATATGGGAGGATTAAGGTATCTGGATCCTTACCAAAAATTTTTAAAGATTGTTCCCTGCCAATTCTAATTAGGTGAGAGATTAAGGATGAGTAGGTGGGCAAAACTTTTGGGGGAGATGCAGGCAAATGGGCCCAGTATAAGGGCTTGTCTTGCCAAAAAAGTCCTGTAGGAGAAAAGGGTGTAGGGAAAATGATATAGTATAGAGGCTTACTGGGAGAAAAATAGGCAATATGTTGTTGTTGGATAGCCTTCTCTACCAGGGCCAGGGCTGAAGCACCCTCGGAGGTAAGAGTACGTGGAGATAGGGGATCAGAATTCTCTTTTAAAATGTCAAAGAGGGGTTTAAGTTCTCCAGTGGTGAGTTTTAGATAAGGACGTAGCCAATTGATGTCTCCTAATAACTTCTGAAAATCATTAAGTGTAGAGAGAGAATCTCTTCTTATCTGTAATTTTTGGGATATTATATGGTTAGGGAATAACTCAAAGCCCAAAAAGAGATGAGGGGGCTGTATTTGAACTTTTTCAGGAGATATTTGTAGGCCCTGGTGTTGAAGGGCCACTATTAATTGTTGAGTAATCGAATGAAGGTCAGACTCACTGGGTCCTGCCAAAAGAATATCATCCATATAGTGAATGATATACAAGTCAGGATGGCGGACCCTGAATGGATCTACAGCCTGGGCAACATATTTTTGGCACAAGGTAGGGCTATTTGTCATCCCTTGGGGTAGGACCCTCCATTGAAAGCGGGGCGAGGGGCCAACAAAGTTGGTAATGGGCAGACTGAAGGCAAAGCGTTTGCAATCATCAGGATGAAGAGGGGTAGTAAAAAAGCAATCCTTAAGATCAATAACAATTTTTGAAAAATGACGGGGGATGGCAATAGGAGAGGGCAGTCCAGGTTGCAAAGCCCCCATAGAGACCATGGTCTTATTTATGGCGCGGAGATCTTGTAGTAATCTCCATTTCCCTGATTTTTTCTGGATGACGAATATTGGAGTATTCCAAGGGGAAACTGAAGGTTCAATGTGTCCTGCAGCTAATTGTTCCTGCACCAACTGAATGGCTGCAGACAACTTATGGGAAGGGAGAGGCCACTGATCGATCCAGACAGGGTCATCATTTTTCCAGGTGATCTTGTCTGCCTGAAGTGCAGGAGGAGCAATGGCCTCTAGGAAAAACTTTGTGGCTCTGACAGATACCCAAGGCCAGAACGATCTGTTTTTGGGGAGGAGAAATGGGCTCTGTTATGCCTTGTAAATTTTTTCCAAGTCCTTTCCCTGGAATAAAACCCTGACTAAGCATTTGGGAAGTGACAACACTATTGGGGCTACAAAGAACCATATTCATTTGTGAAAGAAGCAGAGAGCTGTTTAGGAGCGGTGCATTCATGAGAGAAGTGTCCAGGTTGTTTACAATTATAACATGTTTTCGTACCCTGAGTGAGACCAGCAGAACGGAGAGCAGCTCCAATTGCTAAGCCCATGGCGTGGGAGGAGCTCACGCCTGCACAGAACTTGATATAATCAGATATGGGCTCCCACTTGTGAGAGCGGAGAATAGACTGACAAGCAGGATTAGCATTCTCAAAGGCCAGGTGTTTGATAAAGGGGCTGTTGGTTTCCCCAACACCAAAAAGGCACTTAGCAGTTTCATTAAGTCTACTAATAAAGTCACTGTAAGGCTCTTTTGGACCCTGTATAATATTAGCCAGGGAGGTGGTGGCGGCCCCTTTAGGAGGGAGGTGCTGCCAGGCGGCGAGGCCTGCCTGTTGTATTTGGGCTAAAAGTCCAGGGGGGTAGCGTGCTTGCCGTTTGTTGGAATCGCACAGATGTTCCCCCAACAATTTTTGTTTTGTCCAATTTTTAGAAACAGCCTTTTGTAAATTATGGCGAGCAAAGTCAGAGCAGTTTTCATTAAATTCAGTGCACCATAACAGGAAAAGCAAGAAGGCCAGTATTGCAGGTGTGTGGGTCTGCTTCTGTTTTGCACCTACAGCTGTCAGAGGAAGGATTAGAAAAGGCTGAAAGTTCTTTTGTGACAGAATCAAGTTCCTGGAGAAGCTGCAGCTGAAGTTTTTTATCCTGAAGTGCCCTACGGAGGTCAGAGACAGAAGCTAATGTGGCAGATTGTAGTTCAATGAAGGGAGAGTGAGCGAGAGGTTTTGAGGGAGATATCAGAAGTAGCGCGAGAAAGAGGTTTGAGAAATTCTTCTGCAGACAACAGAATTTTGGTAGAATGAGAGCCATGCATAAGGCTATTGATAACATCCCAATAAGTGAAAGCATGGTGAGGGACAGCGTCAGGACCCTCCTTATGTAACAATTCATTAAGTTCTCGACTTACTTTTGCCCAAGTATACGGGTGAATACTAGGACCATGAATGACTATGGACAGACATCAGAAATAAACATAAAAAACTGTGACAATTCCTTTTTTGATACTCTAATTCCTCTTTCCCTGAGAGAGGCCTTAATATCCTTAATAAAGAGTGCCTCTTTAGAAATAGAATGACCCATCTTTGATGTGACGGATGAAGCTACTCACCAGAGATCCGTCACTTCACGAGCGGTGAGGACGTTCTCAAATCGAAGCCGCGATCAGCGATGATGTCCCGGGACGCTGAAATGTATGGTCTGTCCGGCGAATGGTCCGTACCTCGAGCCCCACACGTTGGGCGCCACTTGTCCCGTCCAGCAGGACTCAGTTATTCGGGGAGCACGAGGGGGACCAGGCCTGTGTAAAGATGGGTGAGAAAGAAGGAACGAGACCAAGCAAAGAGTTGTCAAGGTCTGTTTATTGAGCTTCAAACATCAGTTTTTAAGCATAGCAGAAGGAGGAAGCAAAAAGGTGATAGAGGGTGGGGGGATCAGGTATTGTGTAAGTTCCCGTAACAGTTCATGGCTTCTCTCGTCATAGATGGTTATCATGTAACAGTTACTGAGCCTTATCGTTCCAGATGTATGGCCAGTAAGCAAAAGTTCACAGTGTTCCTGTAATGGTCATTTTCACAAGCTACAGTTTCGGTCTCGGTCTCTAACAGATCTTGGCTACTGAGGATTCATGATGGGTAAGCTTACAATATGTGGATGTTATTTGTGGAATTGTCCATTAATTGCCATTGATTGCCTCTCCTGTTAATTGCAGAGCAATGGTGCAGAAGAAGCTTAAAGCCTGACTGAAGATAAAAGGGTCAAGTCTAGTGATCAGGTCTAGTCATGGATTCAGCACATTTAAAGGTCATGTTGACTGTTATGATGTGGAAGTGAGCTCTGAAACAGACTGACAGGAACAGAAAAGTTGCTAGAATGTTGGAGGGCTCTTGTCGTTCTTAAAAGTTGTTTCTTGCAAGTCTTCTTTTCTTTCCTACCTATTGTCTGTCTGTCTGTCTATCTATCTATCTATCTATCTATCTATCTATCTATCTATCTATCTATATCTATTTTCTATAATCTCTATAATCTATCTATCTATCTATCTATCTATCTATCTATCTATCTATCTATCATCTATCTAATTTCTTTGCAAGGATGGAAAGAGAGACAGAATTAGAGAGTGTGGGTGCACCAGGGCATCTTGCCTTTGCAACCAAACTCAAGATGCACATGTCACTTTTTACATCTGGCTTTACATGGTACTGAGGAATTGAACCCTGGGCTGTCAGGCTTTGCAAGTATGACTGCTGAGCCATCTCCCCAGCCCCATCTTTTTAAGTGAACAGTTGGGCCCCTCAGGGAGCATTTGTGGTTGTGAATATTCGCTGGGACTGGATGAGCATTTTGTACCTTTCCCCTTTGTGAAGACTCCAAGATTGCAACTGCAGTACTTCTGGTCTCTGGCCCTGTCCTCAACTTTCCTCATTGCCCAGAGAGAACTGTGTGTCCTCATTCCAAAGGGGAGGAAACCTTCTGGGGACAGAATAATGACTGCTTTTCTTTTGTATTCATCATAAAGATTGATAATCCACATATCATTTCCATGAGCCATCAGTATGAGTAATTATGGAATAATTAAATGTGCAAAGGGTGGCTGGGATTGCTAAAGGAACAATTCTGTCACTAACTCCTCTGGGCTGCCCTCACTCAATTGAAATGAAATAATTTGAAATATAACATCAGACTTTAGAATTAACATTTCAGAATTATCTTCACACCTGCAATAGAACTTTTTTCTTTCTCAAGATTTAATGAACTGATACCAGTCTCAGGGCCTCAAAGAAGGGCAGGACAAAAGAAATTCAAGATTGTGCCAACATTGGACAGTCCCCACCTTCCTGTGGGCATGCTTTTGCTGGAATCTACTCTTTCAACATCTACTTCCTTTTTTCTCATTCTAATGTTACTTTCTCTTAGAGACTTCTATGATCCTAGTAATACCTAGTTCCTCCCTCACTACAGCATCTTCTACTTTTGCAGTAGCACATTGTAAGATTTGTCTTATTTTTATGACTATTTGATAATAAAAGTAATGAAAACTTTTCTATAGTGTTGTGTCTTACAAAGAATTTTTCACGTAAATTATTTCTTGGTCATCTTTGTACCAACCTTATGAAGGTACACAGTGTTATGAATATATTGACAAATAACTAAAGCTCCGATGACTCAAAAAAGAACTTTGAAATTATCTGTGGAGGTGGGAATAAGCATAAGAGAAGGAATGTGCAGTAGCAACACGAGCACCAAGTACATGTGGATTGTCTCAGTGCAATCTTATTCCTCAGTCCTGTTCATGGTAGTTCCTTTCATGTTCATGGTAGTTAGCTGTGCTCCAAATGTCTTCACTCTGGGATCCAGACTGACTGATCCCTAGCTCTGAGTCAAGAGGTAGTAGGTAGAACCATGTCATGACTTCTGAGGACCCTGCCCAGAAGTGCTGCTCATCTTTTCTGCTCAGAAGTTGACACATGCTCCCTGCTCCTCTCCTAGGCTTCTTTAGCTGATGTGTATGATGCAAGCATTTGGTGGAGATTAGGCATTGGTGGAGATTAGGCACTGGCCAGTTAATGCTCATGGACTGAATCTTGCCCACTGCCTGTGTGCAAAGCATGGTGCTTACATTTTTAATAGTGTGAAATAAAATTGTTTCATCATAAAAGAGTACATAAAATGCAACAAATAAAGTCACAAACAAAATTAAGTTTTATTTAGGTAAAGCACCTGCTTGTGTATTTTTTTCTTTTTTAAAAATATTTTATTTATTTATTTGAGAGGGGAGAGAGAGAGAGAGAGAGAGGGAGAGAGAGAGAGAGAGAGGAAACATGCCATTGCCTCTAGCCACTGCAAATGAATTCCAGACACATGCGTCCCCTTGTGCATATGGCTTATGTGGCTCCTGGAGAATCGAACCTGGGTCCTTTGTCTTTTGGGTCCTTTGGCTTTGTAGGCATGCACCTTAACTGCTAAGCCATCTCTCCAGCCCTTATTTTATTTTTAATCAGAGACAGAAAGAGAGAGAGAGAGAGAATTGGTCTACCAGGGCCTCCAGCCACTGCAATCAAACTCCAGATGCTTGTGTCACCTACTGTGCATGTACAACCTTGCACTGTGTACCATTGTCCAACTGGCTTATGTGGGACCTGGAGAGTTGAACATAGGACCTTGGGCTTTTCAGGCAAGTGCCTTAACCACTAAACCATCTCTCCAGCCCTGCTTGCATATGTCCTATGGCTGTTTTCATGCTACCAAAGCAGATCTGGGTAAAGGTGACAGCCTTAAGTCCTCAAGACCTACAGTCTTTACTGAAAGCACTGTCCTGTATCACACATCATGACAGCTAGGTAGGTAGATGCTCAAGAGGTGGTCTCAGTTGCTTTACTTTCTTTTTTCTTTTCAGTTTTTCTGGACAATGTGCTTGTCTCCAGGGCCCCTGGGTACTGATGTGCCTTGCAGGTGATATTGATCAAACCACTTCCTGTGTGACTGGAGCCCATTGGTGTCTGTTAGGGTCAGTATGCAGGAAGTTTCTTACTTCTGACTCTGAGTGCATTCAAAATGTCAAGTGAATTCTAAGCAATGAAAAAATGCAAAATAATATTAAAAAGCAATGATGGCCTAGGGAAAGTATTGGTAACAGTTAAGGTAGGCCAAGTTGAGGTAGAGTCTTGCTCTATTCCAGGTTGATCTGGAATTAACTATGTAATCTCATGTTGGCCTTGAACTCACAGTGATCCTCCTTCCCGAGTGCTGGGCATGCAGGGCACCACCATGCCCAACATAAGGATTAATATTTTTTTCTTTTCTTTTTTTCAAGGTAGGGTCTCACTTTAGCTCAGGCTGACCTGGAATTCACTGTATAGTCTCAGGGTGGCCTCGAACTCATGGTGATCCTACTACCTCTGCTTCCTGAATGCTGGGATTAAAATGGTGCGCCCCCATGCCCAGCTAGGATTAATATTTTTAATGTAAAAATGACTTCAAATTAATAGATAAGATAAAACACTCAATTTCACTAGTAAGCAAAGGAACACCAATTAAGATTGTGAATTCTCAATTTTATCCATTCATTTATCAATCACAAGAAAATATTTAATACTAACAAAGGTTCAGGAATTGGAGGACACTTTGTGGATGTATATGATTTTTGATAGGGAACTTGTTTATAATTATCAAAACCATAAAAAGGGCTGAAATTCAGGCTGGAGAGATGGCTTAGCAGTTAAGGTGCTTGCCTGCAAAGCCAAAGGACCCAAGTTCAATTCCCCAGGACCCACGTAAGCCAGATGCACAAGATGGCAGATGCATATGGAGTTCATTTGCAGTGGCTGGAGGTCCTGGTATGCCCATTCTCTCTTTTTCTCTCTCAAATAAATAAATAAATAAATAAGATTAAAAATGACATTCAAATTCTCTGACTCTGTCTATCTCAAGGAATTAGTTCTAAGGAAATGAGAAAGAGGCATATATAGGGTGTTTTATGCATAAGAACATTTTTAATCATACTGTTTCCAATAAAATATTAGAAACCACTTTAATATTCAACAGTAAATTCTATACAACAACGAAGATTATATTGTAAAATAAAAACCAATGCCATGGGAAACTACTTAAATGTGACACAAATTGTATGTACAGTGTGTTCCTAGTTTTATAAAAAAAATAACAAGGAGAGAGAAATATAAATGCACAAAGATACTGGATTTTTTTTTTTTCAGGGGGAAGGACTCCCTCTTACATCTCATTTGTCATTTATTTTTATTTATTTATTTGAGAGTGACAGACAGAGAGAGAATTAGGCAGATAGAGAATGGGCGCGCCAGGGCCTCCAGCCACTGCAAACGAACTCCAGATGCGTGCGCCCCCTTGTGCATCTGGCTAACGTGGGTCCTGGGGAATCGAGCCTCGAACCGGGGTCCTTAGGCTTCACAGGCAAGCGCTTAACCACCAAGCCATCTCTCCAGCCCCAGATACTGGATTTTTAAAAAAAGATTTATTTTTATTTATTTACTAGAGACATAGAGAGAGAGGAAGAGTGAGAATGGACATGATAGGGCCTCCAGCCACTGTAAATGACGTCCAGACGCATGTGCCACCGTGTGCATCTGGTTTACGTGGGACCTGGAGAATTGAACTTGGGTCCTTTGGCTTCACAGGGAAGCGCCTTAACTGCTAAGCCATCTTTTCAGCCCCGATATTGGATTTTTTTTTTAAACCAAAATGATGATAGTGGTTGTCTCTGATTGAATGGGCTGTAACTGATTTAAAATTTTCTGCCTTTCTGCTTTCCCATACTTTCCTAATTTCTTACCATAATACACGTTGCTTTGGTAATCAGGACAAATAATCAAACTTATTTGAACCGAAAGCTTTGTACTCACAGGGTGAGTACCAAATAACCTACCTCATTATTTCCTTCAACTTTGAGAAAGTTATCTGTGAACATTTTTTGGGTGAATCATAGGCTTTGATGTGCTAAAAAAAAAAAAAAAAAGGTGTGATTTCTGATGATGCTGGCCAAGGCTGTTACCAGGCTGTTAGAGAGAAAACATGTCCCTTGGCTGCTCTGAGATATTTATTAGAGATTTGCTGCACCACAACAGTTGGCTTTATTCCTACCACTCTGTCTTGTCTTAAAGACAATCAGAGGCCAGAGCGCTTTCTGAAGCAGTGGTCCATCTTTGAGAGAACCCGTCTTCTAAATTGGGGTAGGAACCTGCGGCATACGGCTTTCATCAGCACGCTTCCCCAGCCCTGGAGCGGAGTGGGCATTTCCTCACCCTGATGAAAACCGGCCAGGAACTGCCTGGGGTGCAGCTTCATTTCAGAAAGGTTGTCCACTGCTATTCAGAAAATTGCTTTAGCTCTCCAGCCCTTGTTTCTGGTTTGGCTTTGGTTGTACTTGGTAAGTGAATTTCTAAGTCAAGTTTGAAGATAGTTGAATACTTTTCAGCTTCTCATAGTAGCAGTTTAGAATGTTCTAGGCAAAAATCTTTTGCTGGGCCCCTCTGAAGTGGTTCTTCCAGTCTCTGACTGACAGCATTATTGGGATACTTTCTTGGGATCCTTTGAGGTGAAAGTCCCACTCCGGACGACTCCCCGGGCTCAATCTCGGGAAAGACGGCACCCCAAAACACTCACGAGAAACGGTCTTGATGCAAACAGCATGAGGATTTTTATTCCAGCGCGCTGGGGCCCACAGTCGTACACCACACAGGGGTAGAGTGCTGAAGGCCCCGCATGCAGAATCAGGGCAGCTTTTATAGGGTTACGACAAAGCCCATGCATTGTGAACCAATCATTCCATAACCTCGGGTACCCGCGCAGTGTTGAGCAATCAATGTGTAACATTTTATGGTTCTTAGGCCAATCATTTTAAGTTGTCCAAGCCCGCGCACCATGGATCAGTCAATTTGTAACACACCATAATCTTCTTCCTATAGCCTCAGAGGTCTGCATTTGTGCAGGCTCCTGGGTGGGGGTGACAGATTGCAGTTAAGATAGGTCACTTGGGCCAGAAAGCAGGTTCTGGAACAGCAAGAAGTGTGACCTTTTACCCACCCACTGGCAGAGAGCCGGGTCTGGAATTTGAGGTATTTAGGGCTTCTTAGGAGGCTGGGGTTAAGGCTCCTTTGGAGTGAGGTAGTGAGAAATCAATCATGACTATTCTAAACAAAAAAGGGGTCCAGGCCTGCCTCAGATAGATATATGGCCGGCCAAATGTGCCAACTTTTCAATTCTGCAATCCTTGCCCGTTTAATTGCTGCCCTCCCTTCCCCAGAGTCTCTGAGGAATCTCCATTTCAAGGACACTACAGAAACATTCCACCGTGGGAGGGCCACCACTGTTTGCTTTAGCCAATCACAATGGAGGTTGCCTCACCTGCCTGGGGTGCCCCTAGCTCCTGCCACCAACTTCTTTGTTCGAATTTCCATATGAACTCCATTCCCAAAAGGAAGGGGCTCTCTCCCTCACCACTGCTGTGTCGGGCTGTGGGGATGGAGCCCAGGCCTAGGCTTTTACGTGGCGGATCCCTGGGTGACTCCTGAGTGACCGGGGGACTTGGTACAACAATAGTCTTTTTAAACTTCTAACTTTTGGGGGTCTTTCTTTTGGGGGGGGTTAGGCTGTATTTTTCATCCTTTCAGAGGATCTGTGCTGCTTACACAAGGTGCTCCAAGGCAGATGCAGCGGGGTGTGTGGGGCAGGGCCAGTTTGAGGGAACTAAGATATCCAGAAGGGCGCCTGGTCATCCTTCAGAGGCCAAGGGAGGATTGTTCTGAGCAAAGCAGCCAAGATTCCAAGGATAAGAAAACGGCCTGGCACAGACCAGCTGCGCAGGTGACAAAAAGGATCCAAGAGAAAGTATCAGGTCACCGCAGCAGAGAGGCAGACTCCTGGAAGGGGAGTCTGAGTGGCAGGGTTCTGAAGTCCCTGTTCATGTTCAGTCCCTGAGTGGTAGGGTACCACCAGCAGGCGAAGGCTCACAGAAGATGGATACATGGCACAAGGGCAGAGTAAGGGTTACCAGAGTTACCAATGCCATGTGATGCAGTGGGAGTGGCCCAGGCTTGGAGTCAGAAAACCTGGGGGATCTGCCTTTACTGCTGACTCGCTGTGCGTGGTTTCGCCTGTGAAGTAGTGCTAACACTACCTGCCTCTGGGAGGTAAGTTGTACAATGTGTGCAGGCTAGATTAGAAGCACAAAAGGACATCTCTTCCATTCCACCTCAGCTTCATTCAGAGCTGGCAGTGATAATGAGCTTGCCAAGGGATCACCAGGGGTCCTTCCAGGGGGCTGCTGTGCCAGAGGTGATTGGGTCTTCATGTCAGTGTTGGTAGGAGCTTCAGCAAAATATTTCCCATTGGGCTTTCCTACTTCTTTGCTAAAGATTTTGAGAACTGAAGCATTTTGACCTAGTTGATTGATTAAAGTCTGAGATGATTAAAAGAATAGGGTGGTCTGAAGATCATGAGAAGTTAGACATGTGGGGAGAAATTTAAGATGCAACAGCGATCCTTGCAAAGAAATAAAATCATGAAACTTTGTTTAGAGAGATGGTAAAAATGTAGAAGCCTCCTCTGCCATGTTTTTTTTTTTTTTTTTAAACCAACAACAGATATAGGCCTGGTGTGCTTTTAATTTACTTGGGAAGCAGAGGTAGGAGAATTGTTCTGAGTTCGAGACCACCTGAGACTACATAGTGAATTCCAGGTCAGTCTGGGCTAGAGCAAGATCCTACTTTGAAAAACCAAACCAAACCAAACCAAAGGCCAAAAAAACAAAACAAAAACAAACAAACAAATGAAATCCCCCAAAACAAACAAACAAAAACCAACAGATCTGGACCTATTCTTATGGTTTTATATGCTTTGCAAATCATCTAAAAAGATCAATTTTTTTAAAACCCAGGCTGACCTGGAATTCACTGTGTAGTCTCAGAGTGGCCTTGAACTCATGGTGATACTCCTACCTCAGCCTCAAATATTTATTTATGAGAGAGAGAGAGAGGGGGAGAGAGAGAGAAAGAAAGGAAGATGAGAGAGAGAAAGAACAGATGCAGTAGGGCCTCCAGACACTGCAAACTACTTCCAGATGCATGCACCATCTTGTGCATCTGTCTTATGTGGGCACTTGGGAATAAATTCTGGGTTGGGTCCTTAGGCTTTACAGGTAAGTGCCTTAACTGCTAAGCCATCTCTCCAGCTTGGGGTTGATGATGATGATGATGATGATGATGATGATTTTCTTTTTCTTTGTTCAAGGTAGAGTCTCACTCTAGCTCAGGCTGACCTGGAATTCACTATGTCGTCTCAGGGTGGCCTTGAACTCATGGCGATCCTCCTGTATCTGCCTCGCACGTGCTGGGATTAAAGGTGTGCGCCACCATGCCTGGCTTGATTATTTTTTATTAGTGAATAAAATACTACCACTGTTGCCCTTTCAATATGCATTAAAAAATTCCCCCTTTTCTCTAGTCATTTCATAACCCTGCCTCAACATTCATAAGGGGAAAAATTATGTTACTTCCTTGCAGCCCACAGGAACTGCTACACTCACCTGTGCTTGCCTTCTCTTAGCATTATCTCAGGAAAGGGTTCTTGCTGAATGAGTGAATGACAAATCACATTTTTAAATGAATGTGCTTTCCTGTATGAAAATGCAAAGATCATCAAGCTTTATGCAAGAGATATGTAAGGTAGCAGTCGTGTTTTGGATATAACAGAAATTAATGCTTGTGCTACAAATGATTACTTATTTTACAGAATAAAAGTGACTTTAAAGAGAAAGTTCCTAATCTGTATGCAAGTGCAGAGCCTCCACATTGCCTGTGTGTCTTTGCCCATGTGGGGATGGACAGTCCCTGTTCTAGTCTCAGGCAGAAGTGAAGAGTGAGTGAAGTTGCTGACAGTGGTGTCAGTGTGTGAGCTCTGTGGCCTTCTGTCATCCACCAGTCTTGGTGTGGGAGTTGTTCCTACATAGAGGCCAATGTCCCTGTGAATTCTTGGTTTGCAGGGAAAGATTCTAATTCCAGAGAAGCCAAGAGTCAGAGCAGGACCACAGTAAAAAAGAAATGCATCCAAGAAAGACAGCTCCTGCAGTACAAGTTATGAAAGGGTTCTGCTATGACATTTGATACAGTCATTTAAATTTGCTTTTTCTCAGAAGTTTTTACAAACATCAAGAATCATTACTGACATGTTAGAAGTATTTTTGGACTTTTTATTATTTATTTTTATTTTATATTAATATAACAGATCATTCTCTTTTGTCCCTTTGCCCCAGTTCCCATTATCCTAGAGGCCCTCCTCAGTGGGGTTATGGTGTTCACTGTGGGACCATGAAGGCCTCAGTTAGTCCCTGTAGGGTAGTGGGGGACTGCCTCAGGATATTCCTATCTACTCTGTGGCTCTTATGATCTTTCCACCCCCTCTTCCACAATGTTTGCT